>JAQFYC010005871.1:0-13394 GCA_034694165.1 Tomocerus mixtus | reverse complement strand
ATAAACATGTGAATTCGAACAGAATGGTTTATTAAAGAGTATTTACACGTTAAAAAACCATTCTTTTTTCGTTAGGGCTTACCTAGCAGTGTTTCGTTAATAATAAATTATATCTAGTCCTTTATAATTCATATTATATAAATGAAAATGAAAGATCACACACGTAGTCAGTAAAACCTACAGTAAGAAACATATATACAAAATTACTCATAATGCTATCATTATTTAACCCCAGGGTTTATACAGATTGCAGATTATATTAAATATTATGTCCAACTCCTCTACTTACTGATAAAAACTACCTAATACATAAATTTTATCATTTTTCTCAAATACACATAACTATACATGTTTATACCGTATTGCTCCCTCGTGATTACCATTTACTGACAAAAGGTTAATTTCAGTATTTTCAGTTTACTCACTGATGAACTTAAAAATTTCGTACAAAGGCTGCTTTACATTATAACACTGACGTTCTAACAAGGACTAAGGACGAACCGAGTCAAATACTTTTTAATATTGTACACAAAAGCACATTATATCTTGGAACAAACTTTGTTACTTAATCTAGCATTAATGCTCTTTAAGTGCCAAATATACATTATCCGTGCATATATTGAAATAAACACTATAACTACTTAAGAATTTCCCTTTTATATTAATAATAAACCCATGTAAATGTAAATGTAAATTCTAAAAGATGTCAGTGCAAAAAGCAAACACCACTAATATGCTATGCAATATAATGTAAAATAAAAAACTGGTAGTTACAATGAACAAGAATGCAATTTCACAAGTTAGGCAGGAATAACTTTTATGATTGAGTTAGTTGATCATTAATTATTGATTAAAAACTGTCAACAAACGATTCGCTGCCTCAAATAATAAAATAATAAGTACACACACCAACTTATTAGCTTTAAGTAAAACTATTGTGCTGTACTTGTAGAGTGCCGTACACAAAAGGTTAAAGTAGTATCATTTTTAGAATACTTATCACTGTACATATATTAGCACATAGCCCGTGCCCTTCTTTTTCTCTACAGATACCTATATAGATATAACCACTCACAGTGTATGATGTCTTGTTGTATACCCTAATGCCCACACGTTTTCCTAGTTTAAGTTTGTTACTCGGAATTAGAAAAGTTCTAGAAACCTCTACCAAGACGGTGATGAGCTATATGTAAATGCTAAATAAACAAAGGCCTTTCTTATAATTAGTGCAGTTGGCAAAGGTTAGTTACTCATGGCATGACAACAATCGTCAGCAAACTTCTAAGATCTGTCTTGAGCTACTGTTAATTACAACTTCTTACGTAATCTATCCAAGTTTATACATAGTACATCAAGTCTTTTCATTTGTAAATATTCTCTTTAAGTTTTATCGTGAGTGTTTACTTCCTAAGTAACAATGTAGTAAACTAACGTGGTTCACAGAAAATATGCAGTCAGTTAACTATAACACTTTGACTGAGAAATTACATCAATTCTTGGAAAATGCACTATGATTCTTTAGGGCTTACTCATCATTAAATCCTTTCTAGAACATCGTGCATAATTACCAATTATAGAAATTATTTTGAAGTTGACTACATTTGTAATAAAATTCATTCATTTATCATTGGTGTTTTTTTTCGTGCGCCTGTAAAATTTGTATGTACGTTATTCCTATGTATTTTAAGAGACAGATCAGATGTAAACGACTTAATTGTAAGATGGTAGTCTATGTCATACTTGATATACATATATATCTTCATGATTCTGTAGTTGTATATTGTATATTGGCACTTTACCTGAATCAAATGAACTATCAAGTGATAAACAAAATATTTTTCTGTTCCCACTCATTTCGCGTAAGTAAGACATTTTGCCAGGGTCATGCTAAAAATAATTGTCCCTCAATAATAAAAATTATTTGTTCATTCTAATATTAAACAATCTA
The DNA here is from genome assembly GCA_034694165.1 of Tomocerus mixtus. Taxonomy (NCBI): domain Eukaryota; kingdom Metazoa; phylum Arthropoda; class Collembola; order Entomobryomorpha; family Tomoceridae; genus Tomocerus; species Tomocerus mixtus. The sequence continues at coordinate 11,446 of JAQFYC010005871.1, read as the reverse complement.
ACAGCCTTCTTACTTATGTAGAAATGCAATGCGTAACAGAATCAGTATTGGCTAGGCTCCGGTCGCATCCTAACTAAGTCGTAGGCTGCTGTCTCACACATTATAGTTAAGCAGAATCATATGTAGTTATCTTTAGACTTCCACAAATGTGTATTAGTTAGTCATAGCGTACATATTACATAAGAAAGGTCAGTGCGAATAAAAAAATTTGGCATGTACGTGGTGTAATCAAATGTAATGTTTCAAAAATGTCTACATTAAAGAGTGGCCTTACCTAAAAATAGAATAAGTGTGAATGAAATAACTTGTACCAAGAATAACTAAGAAATCATTATTGAAACAGCATTTTGGCGAATCGAATTTTAATTTAATCATTGCTTCGATTCCAAGATCACAATTTATTGAGATTAGGTGCCTATCTATTTTTGTAATTATTATGCGTAAATATATTCCTTGCTTTTAGTGATCATTGATCATGAAGGATGAAGTCATAGAAAACGTTATTCATAACTAAATGCAGTGTATTTCCAATCCTAAAGTGGAATGGAATAATTTTGCAATAAAAGTCCTTACTATATGTTTGGTACCATATATTCAGTGGATATATCCTGTTTATTCTACACGTGTTCCGTAGTATACTATAAGTATTAGTAGCATGTTTAAAGAAATATTTTAACCAGGTATTGCGAAGCATTAATAGTACTTTTTTCTAAAACAACTTTGAAATAGGAATATTTTCGTAAAATCCTTGTAAATAGTAATTCTTCTAAAATTCTGACATTAAAATCACATTAACACGTTTACCCTTGATTAGTTTGAGAGGCTATGGTATAAAACAGAATCTGGACATGTATTGTTCACTTGCAAAAAGTAAGGTGACTGAGTACATAATATATATTCATACACACATCCTCAAGTTTCACACTTTGCTTCAATCTCAAATTCTACCAAGTCACGATTGTCATATATTATAAAGACGGACTAATTAAGTGACACATTTTAATTGAGCTTAACTTTGGTTTCTGAAAAGTCTAATACTATTCTTCATTTCCTTTAACAGCAATAGAGAATATCTTTCTGTCAGCAAAATTTTGTGGGCAAAGACACATAGTATATAGTTATATGTAGTAAATACATAACTTTCGGTAAGCAAGCAAGTTGAAGCATTTGCGTAATCACTTGAAATACTTGAATTTGTGACCATTATTGATGGAACACATACCATTAAAAACAAATTATATTCAAATAAATATAAAGCTCAATGAAGTTTTCACGACTGTACTAGTCTTGAATGATGAAAAGCACTGGCTAAGGGCAACTAGTGTAATAGAAAAGCATTTAATATGCAAATTTAGGTAAGATGCACTTACGCTTGAATTTTACAGGAATATTTGCACGTATGAAAAATAGATAAAAAATCCAATGATATCAGTAACTGGTAGATCAGTTGATTAGGTATATGCTAACATAAATTAATAAAATGCACGTGCAATGGTGCAATATATTTTTCCATATCCACAATAATCCATTTTCATGTTGAATTTTATTTAACTAACTGCAAATGGTTGCATAAAACATCATTCAGCGTTAAGAGTCTCTAAAACATTATTTCAACTGCTGTGACATAAAAACGGCATTAGATGTTTTACTGGGCTACGTAAATGAAATTAATGAAATAGTATGTCTATAGAAAATTTCAAGCATTCTAGCCTTTTGTTTTAATTAGGCCTACAATACATTTCGGACATTTCGGACAATCTCATTTGTTGTTTGTAAATAACAATAAAACATTTAAAAATGATTTATCTAACCTTATTGTTGCTCGAATTAAGCACCATGTGACCGGCAGAATGGTTTTCCTCCTCTATAACTGGGTCGTCCTGCTGAAAACAAAAAAAAATGTTATTTTAAAATCACTACTTAATTTTAAAATATTTTAGAACATTGGTAGGCACACTTAAATTCATACATTACGCATTTAGCTACATGCAACGTGCAAATCGTTGATATTTAAATCATCATTAATTAATTAACAGTTTAATAAACTATAATGTTCAACATGTTTTGCCTTACAAAATTCTAAAATTCGAACGGCATATTTTAAAATGAAAAGCTTTTTGACAAATATTTTGTAAAATCTGTATCAGAGAGATACCTCGAAAGCAATAATTCAATTTTATCAAAAAACCATTATTAAACTGAATATTCCTTTGATTTTAGTCAATAATTATGATAAAATATGAATGATCTTACTAATCTCATAAATATCTTTTGCGTGTGTACCATGTACATAATTAAAATATCGCCTGTTAAATGACTTTAATTTTCCTTTGGATTTAAAAAAGAGACATCAATTTTATTAACATGTTCGCACAATTTTTAAATTATTGCTATCAATTTTATAATCTACAGTATTACAGATGCAGTACTATAACACCATGAAACAGGAACTTTAATTTATGTTAGCACGATTTCATTAGTATTGTAGTAATATCAAGACCGTAAATCTTTTTCAATCAGAATCAGCTCTTCATCGGTCATGTTGGTTATGCAAGGAGAATCTTCATTTATTAAGAATGCATATTATTGGTACTTTATATTGAATTCGTGGCCACTTTTCGTGTTAAAATCCCCATCAGTGGTTATAGATAAACTACATTTCTGAGCATGACATTACCTGTTCGTGGCTAGTTACAATATATATCTGTAATCTGTACATATCTTGGGTAATACTGGTTATCTTCATATCATACATAAACACCCTGTTTAGATAAATTACTCAACGCATATAAATCTTTAAAACAAGTGTAAATATAGAAGTAAATCAATATTTCTGCACAATATACTACGGCAAATGTCTAAATTAATATGTTTACATATGTATGCATGCATATAAAATATTATTTGGTACAATATATTTGTCATACAATTTTACAGCAGACAATATCTACAAAGTTTGCATATTTTACCTCTCAAAAATAATTTAAGTAATTTGACAGTATTAAATAAGCTTAAGGCTTCAGTCAGTACACATTACATTATTTTTATATACACTTTGGTTAAACCACGTGCACCGGCTTGCGTTAACTTAGCTACGTACTTATACACCTGTTTTATTACATTATATATCGAAGAAATCGTTTACAATTCTTTCGTCTTGTACAAAGCTTATATTTATAAGATCACCACAGAAGCACATCTCACACCACATTTACGATAAAAATTAAACTTATAAAGTACGGTTAAAATATCAGGTATGTCTGATCTGAGTAAATAACTTTTTTATCGAGCACTGTGCATATGACAGGATGCACTGATATTTTGTATTTATTTATAAGGAATAAGACAGAATACCTGTTGCATTGTAAGCCTAGACGAGAGTTATTTACTTTGTTTTCCAGTTTAATGTTTAGTCGGCAATTTTAAGATGGTGTGCTAAATTTTTTAGCATATACACGTGCACACAGTATATCTTGATTACTTCAAATATGTACATTCAAATCACTTTTATGTGGATAAGTATGAATGATAGATTAGAAATAGTAATTAATTTATAGGAAGCTGATATTTATTTAAGAATTGAACAGATCCATTTTAGCACAATTTGACACTGAAAGAAGAAATTTGAAATTGTAGGAAAAGAAAATGAAAATTGTATGGTGTTGTGATGAGACTGAAACGAACGAGGGAACGAGTTGAAGTTGAGTAAGTAAGTTAAACAGAACGCATCGTCAGAGATTCATAAATAAGAAACAAGGTCAAGTCCATGGTTTTTATAAGAGGTGGATACAGATATATATGGGATACTAAACTAAACACACTGCACTGCAATGTACCATAATACTTATATAATACATATAGCATCCGTGAATCCGTGTTCTGTTGTTCCATGTATGTGTAGGCTAAAAAGTTTATAAAAAATACACACATACAGAAGAGATCCAGTCAGTCAGAGCTTAAGCTTAAGTATGTATTCACAACACAACACAACACACGTTATAACAGACAGATTTGCCGTGTATTCTATATTATGTACATTTTAGTATATTACCTTTTGCATAGATATGTATATTTACAAAAGACAGACAGACGTTCTTTTTATTTTGTTGGTTTGGTATGCAATAATGTATCTATCTGTAATAATGTTGGTTTGGTTCTCTACAGATAAATACTTCTATGGTGAGTATGTAGGAAGACTTGATCATGAGGAGTCAACTTTAGTTTTACCCTTTTACACTTTTACCTTACGTTTTAGCTGAATTCAGATTCTTTCCTACGTTAGTTCGTTAGTTTAGATATATAGGAATATGCACAGCCAGTTACATTACATAACATAGCAGAATTCCACTGGAACCCAAATTCTACTCAACATATGAACTCTTTTAACATCAGCAATATAAATCTAAGAGAAGCTTGTAAATTTCTATATGTATGTTGGCGTTCGCTTCGGCTAATCTGCTAATCCTTTGACACATTTCAAAAACAAGGATGCGCTAATCCTTATACTATTATTATGTATACATTTTCCAACGTGCTGAAAGGAATGGTATTCACACATTCGATATATTAGGCTCATCTAATTGCATTATCTATTTTTACTGTATTACGTTTATCTACTATTAAGTTATTAAAGCAAAGTAAAATGTGCAAAACCCTTTTTAACGAGGTTTGCTAAATGTCTATACTATAACACTTAATCCGTAATATATACATACTTAATTACTGCAGGACTTTTATGCTGAACTAACTTCCATATTTAACATGTTGTAATGTGCATCCTTGTATTATACGAATTATTCTTTTATATATATATGTGTGTATATCTACAAACACAATATTAAGGCAGAATGTGTAACTAACCGAACTGAATACAAGTAATCTACAAATAAATAACTCACCTCACATAAGTTCAACGCAGTCCAATATAATAAATTATCATGGATGCATGGATTTCGCTTAACCCTTTACAAGGTATTGCATCTTGTAAGGATGCTTGAAAAAGCTTATTCAAATACAAGTAGGTTTTTAGAGGTGTGAACTCTATACAACTAAATTCTAAATTGTATTTGACTCAAAATGGTATGTAGCATGCTAAAATTTTAAAAGAAATGGGACATAATTGAAGTAGGGTAACAGGAATGTACTGCATATTTGGCTCAAATAATGTCAACATTTAATTAAGCTTTATCCAGAGTCCTGATTTTATAGAATTTTAAAATCCCTTGACCAAATCCTTTATAAAATAGTTTAACGGCTTATGTAGTTTATCTCTTTAAGTGACCTAATTAAAATCCTATTACACTTTATATAGTATTGTCGGTTTAAAACCGCGGAACTTGTAATGTAACAAGATCAAAGTGCAAACATGGTAGGCTCTGTGACATAAATTTGTATACCTCATGAAATTAGTAATTTTAAAACCAAGCCTATAAGATCTGATGATATGTATTGTATTAACTATCGTAAGGCATAAAACCCCTTTAGAATGTAAACTCATAGCAAAATATGATTATTTTTAAATTTTTTATATGCAGCAAAAATTAGTGCACTTTACTACTTTTCCTTTGTAATTAAGAAAGAATATTGGTTTGCTCCATTATGTTTATGTAAATTACCGTTTGGCACCGCTTACATGTTTAGTATCGCAGTAGTTTTGTGTATTTAAATTGTTATGCATTCTTGTTAATACTACAAACACAAATTATAATGAATACCTAGTCCATAATGTATGATTATGTAAATGTGTATGAAAAGTGTGATATTATGCATAATGCATACAGCTTACACCTTCACTAATATACATATATTACTTCAAAAGCGCCAATTTAACAGATAATTAAAATGATGGTATTGAAAATATAATGAAGGTGCCAACTTTCTTCCAAAGTAATGGTGGAACTTATTTACCAACTGTAATGCTAAACATGAATTTGTATTCCTCATCATAACAACATTAAAATTAAAACATTAATTTTACAGATAGAACAAGGATAAAAAATATGTCTGTAGCCTTGACCCACCAAAACCTTAATAAAAATATTTAAGGTTTGATAACATGAAAGAAAATAATGTTTACAACAAAATACTACGCGTTCAAAAATACATACCTTTTATCCTTTACTTTTATACGCGATGGAGCATCTACCTGAATCTACACCATGACACCTTTCAATCTCTGTTGAAATTATCAAATCTCATTTCATGTAAAGTAAATGTTATGCTAAATGACAGGCTTACATTATCCACATGCAGACACGTGGCATTGCCATTTTTATTAATTACCTGCCTTTTATCAGCTTTTTCAACTTTCACAAAACATGCAAACTCAGTTAGGTGCAGTACTACATAGTTGATATTTTTTATGTTAGAATTGCAAATTGCAACTAACATAATATTTAAGTAAATGTAAAAGTAAAGTAAGCTAACCTATGAAACAAAGCAAGGCTTGCGAACAATTTGACTGCAAATGACTTGGTAATTGATATCGACTTACATAAGTAGGCAATGCCGTGCAACGGTAAATATTCAAAATATTTAATTAAGTATTTAATGGAAATAATAATACTGCAACCATGTTATTGATAAATTGATAATTTTTGATTTTTCAGATTTTCAGATTAATGATCATCGCCTCTTTCTTAATTATAAAGTACTTAATAATGCTTAAATCCCCACAACTCGTTTTGATTAAAGAAATCTTAAGTATAATGTATAACTATAACTAACACTATTTCAGCATTAAAATATTACACTACCTGTCGTTTATTCTCTAATTGATACTAATTATTTCTTTTTCTGTTGCACTTTGGATTGGATTTGCCAATCAGCATTTTTCATACATTGTACATTTACATTTAAGTAACTGGTTAAAACTCGACTAACAATTGATGTTCATGTTCGCATTCCTACTGCTGGATAAAATAAGGTTTACGAAAGGCATGTCGTGCTATTTCTATATTTATTTTAAACAGTAAAACAAATCGATAACAGCATACCAACATTGAATAGTAGTAGCAAAATAAAATATCTGCTTTGAAGGCATAAAATGCATGCAGGCATAAAATGGTTTTAAAAATACCTCTAAACAAATAAAAATGTTTCATATAATAGTATTCGTATAGGGTAAATTAAATACATAAGTTGAGACAATATTGCACTAACATAAATATAGTATCTAATTATTATTAGTGTATGTAACATTTTATATATTAATGTAAAGATTAAGTAGTTGCATTTTACAATACGTCTACCATGTCATAAAGCAATTCTATGTAATTTGGTACTTTAGACTAAGTAGATATGCATTTGTCAACAAAGTTTTTAAATACCTATATAGATCTGAGCTACGACTCAATAAGAACAGACTAGTCTGCACAGTGCTGTGTGTCATTTACACATATAATCGTATAAAAATGCACTTGTATTGCTTAAATAAATCCAAACGACCATTGAGAATTAGAACCCGACAAGAAGCCAAATACACTGACGCATCTGAATTTCCATGCTATTTCTAACGTTAACACAATACGGATAATTTAGGTATTTAGGAGTGCCGGGTGATTTACATTGCTGGTCTACATTCAACATGTTCTCTCATATGGCAGAATCAGCAACTTACGTCAGCATTATACGTGTTGCTGCATAATGAAATACAAAGAAATGGTTTCAGTATTATCATGCAGTAGTAAAATATTTAAATAGTGCTTGTTTTTTAGTTGGTAGTAAATTGTACTACACATCAGTTTAGTATACGATATCCATGTACTACTATGCACAATGCGTAGCTATGTAGTTCATTTATGTGTTATGATGGCCTTTAAAAATATTTACAATACACTTCCATTATTTATTATTGACTAATGTGAATTTAGCATATAACGTACTTTATGTATGCTTTAGGTAAAATATAATTAGCATATCATCTTAAGATATAAAAATGTGCAGTTAATACAATATGTTGGGATTTTTCGTCTTAAGAATTACTAATATTATTTCACGATATCATCATTAAGTTAATTAAAATTAAGATTAAAATAAAATTGAAATGCAGGCCGACAGTAAAAATTCATAAATGAAAAATATTATTTAATAAGCAAACATCTATGTATAGATAGGCAAATAATTTGTCCTGGTATTCCCATATAGGCAGCTGTACGGCACTGCACGGTGACTAATGTACCTATTGATTAGCACAATTTAAAAATTGTCCAGGAAAAAACATGCCGTATTTAATTATGTTTATTTATTTCGTTAACGTTTGCCATATGAACTATACCATCTATGAGAAAATATGAATAGATGAAGATGAAGTAGGTACCGTCACTCACACCCTTTTGTATACCAACCTCTAACCTAATGAATTCATAGTATATATTATGATAACTACGTACGAAAGAATGAATACATGATACCGAAACTTCGACAGCTTTACATAACCTATAATTATAAGGATGCAGCGAGTTAAAGGTGTATTAAGATACTATTAGCTATGCTTCTGGAGATGTCCTTCATGCCAATCACGTCTTACGCAATCGTTCGAAATAAGGTCGTAAGTAACAAGAAAATAATGTATGCGTCTATTAAATAGCTGTATATTACTTCAACAAACATACATATTATATGGCTACAAACAATCCTATATAAATTAACGCACACTTTGTCTATATACTATATAAGTAATGTAATTTGAACTAAAAAAGGAAATTTTATTGACTTTCTTCAATCGCATACTTTGATAGAACTCTTTGGGAAATGGCAACACATTAAGTGTAACCGCAATTCTATGTTCATATATGTACATACAGTCGCATGGAAAGGAAACATTATTCCTACAGCAATCCCATTTACTAGTTTGTAAAGATCCATAATTAAGTTGTATTCTATGTACATGTTTTTAAGTAGTAAATAATTACTGGCATAACTGCAATAATTAATATATATTATGTTAAGTAGAATTAATTCCACATGGGTGTACATTGGCAACTTAGCCCTTAAAACTAATTTAAACTATAATAACAAAGAAACGGACAATTTTGACAAAAATTAATAACTTGAGACGGAAAATTGCTTGTAAATTGGAAGATATTACTGGAAGATTTACATTCGTAAGTACAATACTTGTAATTATTTACTACTAGTATTTGTACTATACATAAAGTTGAGTCTCATTCTCAAATCTCAACTCAATTATAATCAATCTGTCACAGGAAAGGGACTATTACTAACTGCCTACCTAAGTATAATATTGTTAGATAATGAAGAGGCAACTTGACATTATTGTCTCACAACATTGGCATTCGCATGCTAGCAGCATATTAGTGTATTATTTCTATTCTACCTTAATTTTATTGATATTAAACTGCATTTAATACACCAACGATTAATTTAAATAGAAACAGAAAATATAAAAATTGTATGAATAAGTTTATGAGAATTCTGATGGCGTATTTTTGTTACTAACAACAAGTAAATAAAATATGTGGACAGTAAAATTAAATGATTACCTTTGATTGATTCTGAACATTTGGTATATGTTTTAGGTTGTAAGAACAGGAGTTTCCCATTTTCAGTGCGGGTATTGTAGGAGGATATGGATTTGATTGTTCAAGAGCCGCAATGGCAGCTGCCACTGACACAGGATCTGGAACTATAACTTTTTCCTCGTCCTCTTCTTCCTCTGTATCCAGATTTTGGACAGAGCGGTTTCTCCTCTTCTCCTGTTTATTGAGCTCACAATGGGATGACGGATGTTGATGAGAAACACTTTGGGATGGTTTTTGTTGCAAATGCACAACTTTATGGCTCTCGTGATTTTTGGTGTGAGGAGAACGAGATCGGGTTAATATGTTAGTTCCTGCTGGTTCTGGCGTTGGGGATGTTGATGAGATGGTCACAGGCTGGCGATATTGATGAGGACTGATATTGTTAGCTGTTGAGATGAGGCTCCCACTCCTGGTATTAACAGACGCCAGTTTTTCCTCTGATTTTTCAACCATTGAATAGTATTAAAGATGATACACACGTTTCAGTTAGGAAATTAGTGTTAATAATAATAATAAATAACTGAGAATCACTGGTATGAATAAATTGCGAGCTTCAGACTTCTACAAGCTTCAGCTTATTCACTTATTGGTGGATGGATTTTAAATTAAAGCTCTTTTTACTTGCTAAATGAATTGACTTGACTTAACTACTGTGATGTGCCTGCAGTTGTACTTGTAAGAGTAGTTATACAATCTGTACTTGCAATGAAACTGATCTCGTCCGATATTATTACTATTTGTAGTTGTACTGTAGTAACGTATGACTTCTACTACTTAACATTGGTATAACTGTATGACTATGCTGTAATTTAATATTATATCCCTATACCTTCTCTCTGCGTCTTGTCTCGAGTCTCGATGTAGTCTAATTCATACTTAGGTTGATATTTTAACTAGGTATATGTATCTAGACTAAATACAAAATACAATGTATTATTTTATGCAACTAATCCTAAGATAATGTGTTTGCGTATATTTGCAATGCTATTTCTGCCTGCCTTTGAGTGTGAATTGGGAATAGCGTACGTTTTGTTGGTGTCTGTTCACATTCTCTACCGAAAGTGATAGAAGTGAAAAGTTAGTGCATAGAAGGTTGGTTAAAGTCTCAAGTTTGAGTTAAAGGGATTGCCATTGCCATTACAAAGCAGAATTATTTATGTAATGTTAATGTTGCTGGCTTTTGCTTGGTTGTTGTGCTGTGCTCAGCTTTACTTTGCTTTGATCGTTTGCTAGACTACATAGCTAGGCTGGGCAGGCATGGCATTGCATAGGCACAAGCCCAAATAAACAGACAGGCCATGGATATACACGCTGGCCTGGCTCATGCTGATGTCATCCTCTTTAGATGATGTGCTTATTTTATTTTTGCACGGTTTCACTTTGGCATAAGTGTGCAACTCGCTCCTCAATCTATCTTGTGCATATACTAAAGCATACTGAAGACACTATGCACTTGAATCATTCATCTTTTCCTTGAATTTCGGATATACAGTGGCCTATGCTAAATATATGTGTCATAGTCATCTCATATATGTAGTATGTAGACTTTGTATTATATAATAAGAAGTAATATTATACTTTTGGAGTATTCTTGGATATGATTACATAAAGACATATTATGTACAGATATAAATATAAGTCTATATTATATTCTTTCATAATTTGGCTTGGCTTGTATTAGAATAGGTACTAACTACCTTCATACCAATACTAACTAACTACTAAACGATTTGTGTATAACATATATAAGTTCTACCTATACGTAACATTATATTAGCTATTCGGGTTCTAAAATTTTCATTGATTACCTACTAACCTAACACTAACACAAATAAACCATGGTAAACGGTCCACCGAAGTATTGGAATGGTAACAGTCAAGGTTAATAGACAAAATATGTAAGT
>JAQFYC010005870.1:0-13394 GCA_034694165.1 Tomocerus mixtus | reverse complement strand
TGTCCGCATCCTTAACCAAGTCTTCAAATTTTACAAATATTGGCTGCACACCTGCTGGCCATTGCTCCCCGATTTTCTCCCATTCACTTTCTTGTAAAAGCGCAGTCTCCTTGATTTCCTCAGGACTCACTGCAACTTTTTCAATAGGCTTTTCCTCATTTTGCCCTTCTGGATTAGAATAATTGTCGATGTACCAGATATTCGTTTTCTCAGCAATTCGCAGTGAAACCAAATTTTGCAACACATTTTCTCTCCACAGAACGATAACATGGGTAGCCCCAATGTGCTTAACAAGCTGGTCGAAGCGAAGATCTCTTTCGAAGATTTGTTTGGGAAATACTTTAAATCCGGTAAAGGTTTGAGGAAATTTTGAGATGATATTTTCCAAATAGGTCAATGGATCTCCTTCAATATCTTCTTCCTTGTTGAGCAGCTCACCAGCTATCTTACATTCAGGATGGGATGTTAGTAGTTCTCCCAGGTATGTTGACCCGGACCGAGGATTCGATAGCAGTAATATTCGGGGCATTTTTCCCAATCTCCTTGATCTATATGATCGAAACTTTCGAATCTGTAATATGCAAATCAGAGTGAGTAGGTTTTATAGAAGCAACGAAAGATGTACACTACATATCCTTTCCTAGGAAACTTATATCAGAACTTCGGATTCAGAACTTATAAAATTTGTCCTAACTACAAAATAACTAAATAATATAGTTCCTACTTATTGGTATGCATCAATGAACTTTGAATACATACATATAAGTGCCGAAATATGTACAAATTAAAATATTCATAATGCTTGTTGTATCCCCATTATATTTACAGTAGACACATTAACATGGGGTACATAGGACTTATACATTAGGTATACCCCAAAATGCAGACAAAAAAATTTATTTGCATATTTATTCGTTTCAGACAATTTGGAGTCGATTGGGAGGGTGTTATTTTTTAACTTTTTATTCCATACATCCCAATTGGGGAACAAGGGGCACCCCAGCCACCAAAAAAATAACACCCTCCCAATCAACTCCAAATTGTCTGAAACGAATAAATTTGCAAATTATTTTTTTTTGCCTATAATAAGACCGAAAGTCGAAAACTAATAGAAACAAGAAACAATCAAAGTTAACATGTATGGGGTATACTTACATATGTATAAGGCCTCTGTACCCCATGTTAATGTGTCATACTGTATATATGCATTTAACAACTATATGATACTAGATAAATTACCCGTGGGTAATCCACGGATTCTAGTAGCATTAATCACCCTTAATTTTAAGCATATTCTAAACGTACATAATGTTATCCAAAACGTCACTGTTCCAACACGAGGCAGTAATATACTAGACTTATGTATCACAAACAGAGAAAAATTAGTAACCAATGTAAATGTTTTTCAACCATTTCTCTCTGACCATAAAATGGTTGAGTGCCATTTAAGGTTCAAGAAGCCTCAAAAACAGAAGACAAAAATTAGCTTCCGCAATACAAAAAATTTACCTGTTAATGAAATATGTTTAGATGCATGTGCTATAAAATTCTGTAATGCTAATGACAATATAAATGACATGGCCTCTAATATACAATATAATATACTACAAATCTTTGACAAGTTCGCTCCAATAATAGAGAAAACAATAGTTACCCAATCCAATATTAAACCAAGTAATGTAACTCTAGATTTAATTAAACAGCTAAATGCTTACTATTTGCTTCATAAAAATAATCCAAATGTAATTAATAATGTAATGCTCAAGATTTTAAACAAAAATGTAAAGAAATATTTACGTATCGATGCAAAATACTCATTAGACATGCAAATTGAACGAAGAGGTATACACAAAGCAATTCAATCACATATTAATATAGGGAAAAGTAAAAATAATAATGTTAAATACAATAGCAATGAACTCAACGAATACTTTGCTTCAGTAAGCAGTGCTTACTAAGCACAAGTACAAATATGCAATCGATTTTTCCTACTAGACCTAGTTCTCTTCCTTTGGTGACAAGCAGTTTTTCGCTATGCAATATATCTACATTCCATTTTTCCATTGCTTGGAAAGCACTAAAGAAAAGAGACTCTAAATCAGAAGACTCAACTGGATTATGTTCATTTATGCTAAATACAATCGCAGAAGTTCCTAACTTCAAATACGATTTAACTGATTTTATAAACACTAGTTTCAAGACAGGTATAGTACCTCCCAGTCAGCACAAACCGCTACTAAGTAGCTTTCAGGTAGTGATCTCTGGGTAGTTAGTAACTACTGTGTAGTGTTCCAGAGCTACGATATTACTATCGAGTGGATGCTCAAAGCGCCCTAAGTCACGGGTTGGGTACACACCGTGCAGGCTGCGTGGGAGCGATTAAGTTGCTACGTATTACCGCTTCCTGCCTACCATGTAACTACTACATTACTGCTGCATCGCTACATCATCGCATATGTTATGTGGGCTTAAATAATCGTTGACTGATGTAAGGCAACATTTTATTTATTTATTATCAGTTAGCAATTATATATCCCTTTAGTTATTCGACTTTTCTAAAATGTAGACAAACCCACCACAAATCGAAGATTGTATTAGTGTAGTAAAATTGAATAACTAAAGTGAAATATCACTTTAGGTACTCAATTTTTCTAAAATGTTGTAGTAAAATCGAATAACTAAAGTGAAATATCACTTTAGGTACTCAATTTTTCTAAAATGTAGACAAATGCACTTCAAATCTAAGAGTGTATTAGGTAGTGTAGTTTAATAATTACTAATACAATCTTCGACTTGCAGTGGCGTACGCAGGATTTTGGTTCGGGGGTTGTTTTCTGAAAGCACTCTCTACAGTACCTCAACTTTCATTATTTTTGAGCGCAATAACGGCCCAAAAACGGGACAATTTGTGCCCTTGCGTACGCCAGTGTCGACTTGTGGGGCGTTTGTCTACATTTTAGAAAAATCGAATAACAATAACTAAAGTGGTATTTGCCAGTTGCTAACTAATAATATATAAATTCAATGTTACCTTAGTTCAGTCAACCATTAGCAGCTAGTTTGAAGATTCTGCACTAAAAGGGTCCAGGGTATTCCATACAAATTGATAATTTTCCTAAAAGTCAAAGACACGAATCGCAATCGTCCGTTATGATGAATGAAAATAGGCAGCTCAACTCGTGCGAAAGCTTAGCACAATGAAACCGACTCTCTACTATACTACTACGCAGTAGATTATTAGTTGGTAGGAATACACGAGTTGGATCGTATATTCCAGTAGACATTTAGTAGGCATACAGTAGCGTCACGTGTCGTTCGTTTTTCTTTCGCAAACTGCTCAGTGGTTAGGAAGGTTTCCTGCAGCTACCGGGCAGGTTTAGTGCTGGCTGGGCTGCTAAACTAAAGATATCTAAGATAGTGCCTGTGTCTAAAGTGGCTACCCCCACTGAAATGAGTCATTTCAGATCTATTCCTGTACAAACTATCCTTGGCAAGCTAATGGAAAAATGTGTGTATAACCAATTAAACAAATTTGTTGAGAATAAAAACATCCTCGCCAAAAATCAATTTGGGTTCAGAAGTCGCCATTCTACTATACATGCACGAGTTGCATTAACTGACTATATCTATAAGGAAATTAGTAACAACAATGTATGTATTTTAATCTCGCTTGATATAAAAAAGCATTCGATAGAATTTCAAGAGAAACATTTATAAATAAAACATTGCAAATCTGTGTGTAAAAAAGTAGCGAAAGTAAACAGGTGCAAACTGTTAACAATGCCCCACATAATACAGTCCGTTTTTGGTCAAATCTCACAGTGCACCACGTAATACAGTCCGTTTTTGGTCAAATCTTACAGTGCCCCACATAATACAGTCCGTTTTTGGTCAAATCTCACAGTGCCCCACATAATACAGTCCGGTTTTGGTCAAATCTCACAGTGCCCCAATAAGTTGGGGCATGGTGAGAAAGTAAAATTTATTCTTGTATTGAATTCCCTTAACACAATTCAAAAAGGTTGAACCGTTTAAAAGTTACAAAAATATATAAAAATGAAAAGTCTCCCACTTATGCTACACCTGTCGTAGATGTGGTCCATATATTATGTTTCTGGTATGCCATTGTTGTATGTACACTAAATGTATACTCATATTTCGTATGCCCAGGCAACCCTCTACTATAATGCCCATGCCCAGGCAACTCTCTAATGGACTTCGAAAAATTTGCGAAAATTTTGAGAAAAAAATTATAGGGACAAAAAATGTTCAGAATGTTCAGATCGGTGTAAATCCGGTCTTACCTTAAAAACTTCAAAAAAATTTGTAGGGGGAAATACTTTCTAGATTTCACTATCATCCATGTATATTTCAAATTGATCTAACTCAGTGGCCCGTTGACCGATTGACCCGATAATAGCAGGGTGTCGTCCTGTCGTCCCACAAAGAACGTATACTGAGTTGGAACGGTTTATCTTAATCTGTTCAAAAGTTATCGTGCTTACGGACGGACAGACGGCCAGGCAACGTGATCGTATAAAGTAGTATCCGCTACTTAATAATCATGGTATAATATACCCGAAAAATGGTTTAACTTTTATCTTGAGCAACGAGGGCAGTATGTGCCCCGTTCCTCAACGAAATATACTAACCTAGGCACTCCACAAGGAGGAATTTTATCCAGCTTACTATTTATCCTACTTATTAATGATTTACCTCTACATGTAAATTAAGGGTTAATCTTAAGATGATACCGGATTGACAGTGTCTGGCCCTCCTGAATATATTGACTGCTTAATTAATAAAATGCAAACTGCCATACTAAGCATATGTGAATGGATGAAACTAAATAATCTGGAACTTAATATTGATAAAACCTTAATGCTAGTCTTAGCCAAACCCAAAATATTAAAAGATATTAGTAAAATAACACTAACGATAAATAATGTAGTAATAAAACCTGTAAGCAAACTTAAGCTATTAGGATTGACTATAGACTCAGATCTTACATGGGAAGATCATGTAAGCCAAATTGTAAGTACAACATGTAAAACTTTATGGTCCCTTAAATATGTACAACACTTATTCAGTGAAAAAAATCGTATCTTACTTGTAACTACTTATATACTCCCTAACCTAAATTATATGTCCGCTATATGGGGAAATGCTAATAAAACTTGCCTAACGAAAGTATATAATGTAATGAGAAGATCTGCTAGGTATATATATTTAAAGAGTAAATATGACTCTATTACGGAAGATATTATTGTTAAGTTAAAGTGGCTAACTCCAAAATTTATGTATAAATATGAATTACTTTTCTCAGTGACCCGTTGACCGATTGACCCCGTATTAGCAGGGTGTCGTCCTCTCGTCCCACAAAGGACGTATACTGAGTTGGAACGGTCTATCTTAATCCGTTCAACAGTTATCGTGTTTACGGACAGACAGACAGACGCCCAGGCAACGTGATCGTATAGCTGCTGCTGTGTAGCTTCCGCTACTTAATAAATACGATTACACTATTTGTGGCCAATCTTCATTGCACTCAAAAGTGGGTTAAGAGAGGTTAAAAATGACGTCAGCATTCGGCAATTTGTAGTACTTTGTCGTGGGACAGAGTTCTTCAAAGTGCATTGCTTTTGCGTGTGGACAATTTTGAAGGCTTACTAACTTTGCGTGCGGATACCTTTTCATAATACTGCCTTTTGAGTGATATTATAACACTACTATAGGTTAACTTGGTTAACTTATGAGTGGAAGAGTGGTATTCTCAGTGAATTAGTCGGTTTGGGTATTTAACTAACCTAACCTAATTAAAAACAGTCCCTCCGATCTCACTATTTGCATTTCAAAAAGGGGCTATCCTCCAAATGGGGTGTCCGCCTTGTCGTGGTATAATACTTGATGTTCACAGCCTATATAGTCTAAGCACTATTGCAAAAGTCAGTATAAGGCCCTCAAAATTGTCCCCACGCAGAAGTAATGCGTCCTTTGAAGAACTATACTAAGTAATACAAATTTCACACAAGCATTTAGTCATATGAATCCCCTTAATGTAGATTTTTAACGGAAAGTAGGAAAAATAATTGCAAGTTCTATTTGCATGTAAATCCCTCAAAAGTTGATTATGGCTACTAGAAATTACAATTTGTAAAAATTCTCCTTCATATGCCCCAGAAAAAACCTTGAGTTTTTTAATATGCCAACCAATTTTATCTTTTATCAGTTCTTCAGCAGTGGAATTTTAAAAGAAATCTGAAATCATCTGCTTTACATGCATTCTGCAATTTGCTGTATGTGGTAAAGCCTCCGAATCGTGACGTCACAATTTCGTTTCTAAGCTATATTACAGAAATTGACCCACCCTTCCTCACAATATTATTATACTATCCTTGCTATTTCGTAATGTCTAAAGACTTTTTAAAGATATAATTAAATTACACTAACCATATTTCTGAATGATTGATAGAAAATGTTTGCTTCTTACCTATAGTTGTTTATGATGGAATAAGTAGTATTTCACAATAAAATGGTAATATACTAAATTGGTAATACTTAATTTACCTAATGCTTTCAGACTTAGGAGGAAGAATTGCGGAAGGCATCATTTATATAGGGTATGTCAGTAAGGTCAGAAAAATCAGGAGATTAACAACATTGATTACGGTGTACAATATGTTAATCATATTCATGGAAATATGATGTTTTCTATAATAAAATGATGTAAATTGATGTAAATTGATGTAAATACACAAACAATTCTTCAGAAATGCACACTAATCGGTGTCCATGCATGATCATGTGAAACGTGGCTAATATTGGTTTACGGATCAATTGTGGACTAGTCAGAAGAGGTTTTTATAATTTGCACTACCCTCATTACCCTAACTCCCTTCATTACCCTAAACATAGATGGTCCCTAGGACCAGCAGGGTGAGGGTAGTGCACTTTATCAAGGGGGTAAGGGTAAGGTTGGTCTACTTTAACAGCAGTGTGAGTGAAGGTATAGTGGACTTTATCAGGGGGGGGGGGTGTAGTGCACTTTGTCACGAGGGTATAGAGAATAATGATGACTGCGATATTCGTGGAAATATTATGTGCTTTCGTTTCCTATATACATCGAAAAATGTTAGCCATGTAATGTTTACATTACAGATTACACGCTATAATATATCATGTACAGTATTTTCGCTGGAATATCAATGAAGTAAATACTACATTACCGAGTAATTCATGCCAGATTATGTCGCTTTCAAGGAGATAGTCAATAAAACGTTTTACCTAACATAAATAATTTAGCCATACCACCCATGTGTAGTGCTGCACACAGTAAATGTATTTTTACAAAGGCGCCTCAACCATCAATCAGATACAATAAATAATCTTTACAACTGGCCCTTTGTGGTTGAATTGTTGTAAGGATATATATTTTCTGTCTGTAGTACTTCTAATAATTTTTCATTGTCTTAATTTTGAGCCTTATTTTCTGAGTCACATAGCCATTATATTCATTTTATCGGTATGTTCTTTTTGATTATATAATAATGACAAGCGCATTGTTTAATTTTACAGGACAAAAATGCTGCTAGATATTGCAAATCTTTCCACCGCTCTATATATCTTGTATGCTGCAATATTTGGATTTTTAATTTACAAGCTATTCAACATTGGACGATACGAGCGGAATGAAAAAGTATGTTTTGCATTTTATAACTAGTTTTCTTTGTATATTTATATGGACTGATTGTACCAAAAGCTTAATATTTGGATTTTTTGATGCAGAATAAATCCTTTATTGATGTAACAATTTGCCATTTGGGAGAGAGATTTCCGAAGATTGGCAGACTATTATCAATTTTTGGACCTTTGCTGTGGCCAGGAAATAATTCATTTATACAGTTGAATATTGCTGCAGCTTTTATAACGATTGTTGTAGGATGCGTTGTAAATACCTACGTTCCTGTTTATGAAAAAAGCATAGGTAGATTTGCACAAATAATGCATTTTTAGTCTTTATTAGCATAATCGTATATAACATATCATTATTTCCAGTTTGCAATTTGATTCTTTAATGTGAAAAAACATTTTGTGTGGCAGTATAAAAAATGTTTTTACTACACCTACCTATGCATAAGATTTTTAAACTTCATATATATGCATACTACTTGTACATTTTACATGTAGTTCAAACAACAGAAGTTAAATATTTACCGGAGATTCGCCTATTTTATTGCATAATATTTACATATTATAACTTTGGTTTAGTTGACAGCTTAAAATGGACATCGGCGAGCAACCGCAGCAGTAAATTCGGAGTAGACGAACAATTTCCGAAAACTGGAAATGTTTTAAATAACTGGAATCTACAATTCAGATGGGACTATATTCTTGTTTACGTTGGATTAAAAATTGTACAAGGGGTTGGATCGCTAAGTGTATTAAATTTCACACAATTATTAATCTGGAGAAATATTGAGCAATATACAAAAAAAATTATTGACGTAAGAAAATGTTAGGTTACAGTAATACTTAAACGGTAATTAGGGAATGGATTACTTAGTACTTAATTAGTACTTATTACAATTACACTATTTACACTAACTAATGATAATAGTGTTAATAATTTTAATAATACCTTGTTGTCCAATGTAAGTGTTTTTCTAGCCTAAATAGTACTATATTCTTAAAAATTGTACAAAAAGAAAATACGGGCACCTAATAAGAAATTCGTATAAAAGTAGTTTAATCAAATGACAATATAATTTCCATGCAAATATGGCAAATAATACATAGCATATTTTGCTGGATGCTTCCTAATTCCTAATTATCCTAACATCTAACTTTTTTTGACATATTTTTGCTGCAGGTGTACTTTTTTGAACACATCCACAACCATGAGTGCTCGTTGGCATTCGAATACAAAAACAAGTGATATATTGGCTGCTCTTGATATGGGAACTGAAAGCCTCAACTCTATTTTGGAACATATAATTCTATGTTTCCTTCCGATTGTGGCAGATATCATTATAGCAGTTTATTATTTATCATCTACATTCAGTTCGTGGTTTGGGATCGCTATCTACCTTCAAATGATGGTCTACTTGACAGCTACAGTATGGCTTACAGAATGGAGATCAAAATTTCAAAGGACAATGAACAACGCGGATAATCAGAGAAGACATCAAGCCCTCGAATCTCTTTTGAATTTTGAAACTGTAAAATATTTTGCTAATGAATCGTATGAAACAAAAAAATTTGCAAAAACTATTTCCCATGCTCATGATACACAATGGAAAGCGACAATTTCAATTGTTTTCTTGCAATTGATACAATTGTTAGTAATGAAATCAGGACTTCTCTTTGGCACTTTGGTAGTAGTTTACATGATCACTAAAGATAAGACAATAACTTCTCAGTTGGCGATTACGTTTTGTTTACCTCCTATCTTTCTCAGCTTTATGGCCCTCTGAATTATTTGGGGACTTACTATCGGTAAGCCTTTCTTTTATGTTTTCCTGAATATTTTATGAATTTAGGAACGGACATTCATTTGTCCAATTATTTCATTCATTCGTAGATTTCCATATGGCATGAATAAATATGTAGTGTAATATTCAAATTCATTTTCCCTAAAAAATTAAAAATGATTTTACGACAAAGCTCAGCAATTATAATTCTTTTCTGTAAGTTTGTTAATAATTCATAATAAGAAAGTCTATAATTCGATATGCCTACATTTTTACATTTCAAAATCCTAAAAAAGGGAATATTATTTTTTAAATAAATACTTTTGGGCTTACTGTGTAACTTTGAGATTGAAATTATGAATTTTGTAGGTGACATTTATATTTTCAACAGGAGTGTGAAGACGGGTCTTGTTGATTTGGAATATATGTTAGAAATACTTGAATTAAAACAAGAAGTCAGAGATAACAAATGTGCACGCGATTTTAACGTGAAATGTGGACAAATAGAATTCAAAAATGTCACATTTAGTTATGATAATGAAATCAAAGTGTTGAAAAACATATCGTTTACTGTTCCTGCAGGAAAAGTTGTGGCGCTTGTAAGTTTATAACTTTATAAATAGCAATGAATCATTATTGGAAAATTACTGGCAATTATGCGTAAAGAAATTATTTAATAATACTAATGCACGTATATTTCTTTTAAATAGGTTGGTCAGTCAGGTAGTGGGAAGACATCAATTATGAGGCTCCTTCTAAGATTTTATGATGTCATTGATGGAGAAATTTTGATTGATGGGGAAAATATAAATGAATTTACTCAAAAATCTCTGCGACGTACCGTTGGAATAGTTTCACAAGATACAGTTCTTTTTAACGAGACTTTAAAGTATGTATTTACAATGCCACAAAAGGAGTATATATATAATTAAATACTGATCAATTTTCACATATTCTATGTAGGCATAATATTAAGTATTCTAAATTGGATGCTGAAGATGAAGAAGTAATTGCTGCTGCAAAAAGCGCATGCATCCATGAAACAATTTTAAAATTTCCTGAAGGATATTCAACAATTGTAAAATAAATACTTAATTATTTAATAAGGATATATAAAATTACAGTTATTATTATGAACTACCATTCTTATATTATGTACATAAAACTATTCTAGGTCGGCGAGCGTGGCTTAAAATTAAGTGGAGGAGAAAAGCAAAGAGTTACCATTGCCAGAACCCTTTTAAAGAATCCGAGAATAGTTGTTTTAGACGAAGCTACATCTGCATTGGATGCACATACTGAAAAGGAGATACAAATTTCATTTCAAAAATTGTGCAGAAATAGGACTTCGCTAATAATCACACACAAGTTATCCACAATAACACACGCTGATGAAATTCTCGTTTTGAGTAATGGAGTTATTGTCGAACGGGGAAAGTAAGTTTAACATTATAGAAAATATTGACTAACCCTTTTTTGCAGTAGTAATAGGTGTTCTCTGAAATGACACATTTTCAAATTGCAAATGTACATAAGATATGTAATACCTATACATACTGCTTGTTTCTACTATTTATAGACACGAAGATTTAATTGCAAAAAAGGGGGAATACGCGTCAATGTGGAAAATCCAGGAAAAGGGAGAATAGCAGAATGGATGAAAAATAAATTATTTACATACTTTGACAAGCAAAGATAAATTCTGTCTGTCAATTTTAAAGGCTTTCATGAAATTGAATACATTCTACCAATGTCCCTTTGAGTTAGAGGTCTTATTCTGAGAATTCTTAAATTACATTTTAATTCCACTGTCTTTTTCTTTTCTACTTACCGGATATTTAGACTGGGAATAAAAACTATATTTAACAACAAGTTTTAGTATGTAATAAAAGGCAAAATAAAGGTAATAAATTCAAGAAGACACATAAAATGACATCCACTGAATGATACTGATACACCAATAAAGCTTTCTTGATGCCGACCGTAAATGCGGAGCTCTTTTGTGACGAATGACATATTCTATCCAAAATAAACCGTGGCAATGGGTGTCCAACTGTATCGACAGTAGACGGGCATGCGCAGTGGACCTGTGTGCTACATTGCATGTCCATATTGATCATAGAATGCAAGAATGCATGGTAAAACATGGTAAACATGGTAAAAGAATGTTCTGCCACTTTTTGCCACCTTTGGATTGGTAACTGGAAAAATACTTCTGCATAAAATAGTTGGTAACGGCCGCGATGTGCCTTCTTTCACCCTAAAAATAACCAAAATAAAAATGCAATGCATTTACAAAAAGGCGCCAAATTTTTCGCAGCCAGGCCGTGTTGCGGGAAGGAAGCGGTTTCTCGCCGCGACTCAGGGTTTTTGTACTTCACTGGTATATCTGTAAGGTGATGGAAGCTAAGAAGTAATCGGATCCCGTATGATGGTGGATATTACATCTTGTGATATTTGTGACCTCAAAATATATTATTATATTGTAGGGAAACTGTGATGAAAATTATTTGAATATTTTTAATTTCTTAGTAAGAAAGAGAATGTATGCAAATGAAAAGTATACCTATAGTATAGTATATTACATATATATATTATAGTATATGTATTATTATATATTAAAGTATATTACCTTGCGCGTTCCTCCGGTTTAACACAAAACACGGGATCAGCGACCGGGAAAGTTAATTTAATGATCATCCATAATCCATATAACCATATCGACCATATCGGCTCATCTAATTGATTTCTATCTACATTTTGATTTGTTTCGTTCATTATATGGATTCTACATTTTTCTACTATTAAGTAGCGTGTATCCTTTACGCGAAAGGAGTGTCTGTCTGTCCGTCATGTTCCCTCTTTGTTACATTCGTTTACAAACGATTTATTTTATATGTTAATAAGTATTACTTTCCCATTTCAAATTGCCTTTATAATTTTTTGTGCTGCTTAGTCTTTATTACAGGCTACACCGATTATCAAATAATGATATCATTAATTTTCTATAATAATAATACTATTTTCAAACTACTGTGCTATTAAAAAGTTATATGGATAATAATAAATTGCACTAAAAATTATGACTGATAGCCCCTTATCCCGTCTACGATGGTCTTCATCAAACCTTCTTCCCAATTAGGATTAATGGCGATGTTCAACTCACTTGTTCCTAATTCATAGTCCATGGCTTCCCAGTCATCATCTCTAAAGCTGAAGAGGAAGCCAATCATTTTCAAATCTTTACAAGATTCAATGATGACCCTTAAATATTCCTCAGCTCCTGGAATATCCCGAGCAATTCCAAATTCTCCGAGAAATATTCTTACTCCGTGATTCTGAGCCCAGGTGAGGGCAGATTTCAATTTCGTATGAATTAACTCCGAATCCCAGTAGAGTTTTTCACAGTATGGCTTATTGCTATCGTGAATAGGCACCTCCCCTGGAAATCTGAATCTTTGCTTATTGCCAAATCTCTGAGTAAGAAGCATTGGCTCGTAGAAATGGAAGGAAACAATTAAATCTGGATCTTCTTTCATCAAATCCTCAATAGGGAGTTTCTGCAAGGCGTCACCGTGAGCCCAAAATGTAGGCTCGATTATAATCGGCGTCATTTTGTCAACTTCTCGAATGGATTTAATAAGTTCCACAAACTTTTGATGAGCCAGCGGTATATCTTCAATAAAATAAAATAAATTATCATTTTTATTTTATTATATGATAACGATAAACAATGTAGTGAAAATTTTAAATTTCCCTAAATCAATATTAAAAAGAGAGTGGCTGACCTGGATCCTTCGTCTCGGCAATTTCTGGCCAACTGATCAAGTCCTCAGTTGCAGTGAAGGGTTCATTGATGACATCATACCCAACAACGAAAGGATTATGGGCAAAGTGTTGAGCAATAGTATACCACGTTGCAGG
>JAQFYC010005869.1:0-13395 GCA_034694165.1 Tomocerus mixtus | reverse complement strand
TAATGAATACTGTTGTGTGAAACTTTTAGATAAAGTACTACATAGTACAATCTAATAGCTATGTGTGTAAAATATGGCATATTATTAATATTCCCAGACTGAAACGAATAATGTTATTATGACTTCAGCCAAAAGTTAAGTTCACATGTTTTTTCGTTTCCAGGTTTATGTGTGTGCATTGTGCTAAATGTAATACATTTAACGAGTGAATATGATTTATTTATTGTAACCGTTTAGCATTTTACATATTTGGCTACGAATGATAAATTACATTACGTGGAGAAGTCTTCTGTAATGAGAAGGGTTCGGATATGCATGTTCAGGCATACAAATATATGTTCGCATATGCACTACATTTTTAAAAGGCACAAATGATCTTCATTACTTCTAAAAGTGATTTTAAATTGACGAATTTTAAATGTTTTCTTTTCTATTATTTTATATATTTAAGTAAGCAAATACATCGAAAATTTGAATAATATACAGAATAGTTTTAGTTAAAAGTTTCTATGCATGAGCAAAACAAAAATATTTAAAAATTTTGCAAACATTTTTATATTTTGGTGAATATTTGTTTTACCTTTGTGTTAAGTTGCATGCATCCTCCATATTCGCCTTTTAGTGTAAGGTGATTCAGTCCAGACAGGAATCTTAACAATATTACGTGTCGTATTACGTAGCTTATTATACATATGCTTCCAAAATACTCCTACAAATAAGTAACATAAATACTACTACATGTATACCATAAATGGTTGAGTAGGTTATAGATTCTTGGTCTCAGAAAGAGGTGGTAAGGGTCGGGTATATATTCTGTCTTATCGTGTATAATTTTAAATGGATTTCCCATATTCCCGTGCCTACGATAGTATTTGCGACAACATCTTTTTACAATTATGCGAGCTTTGCTTCCATGAAAAGTGAAATGGATATAGAGTAGCAGCACAGTATATTTTCGAATTTATTAGGAGACACACTCAGTGAGCTTTAGATCTGCTGGGTCTTAAAGTTTAATTCAATAACAAATATCTATTTACTTATAGATAGAAGTACAAGGCGAATTTTGCTATATATACAGATAGCAGGGTACAATAAGCAGTAAGCAGCCAACGGGAAACTAGATAAAATAAATTACAAAATCGAATATTTGTGTAGCTAATACTTTGGCACACGGAATATAATACGTGCTTTACATTTTGCAGATCAAAGATTTGCCCATTCACCCAAATAGAAAATTGAGATTTTATATCTCACAGACGCAACACAAAGGTCGAAGGTAACACATTCACTTATTCATTCAAAATATCGTTGTCACTAGACTACTGTAGACTATTTCGGAAATTACATGCAAGACAAAACTTTTCAAAGCTTCCTATACCACATACAGATTCTGTTTATATAGGAAAAGAAATATTTGCAAGAAAAAGTAATGGCTCGTCTATCAGCTTACCAAATATCATTTCTTCTCGCAACTTTCGCCATCAAGTTGATAGTTATTTTTGGTGCACCAAGTCATCCAGATATAACGGACCTTGAGACCTTAGAAGCAGCCTTAGAAAATGGAGAGACAAATATTGACGAACTTCTGGAAGATTGTAATACTAAGAACATCTCAGATTTAAATTTAATCGAAGCACCGAAATCGCGAAAACAGTTAGTCGACTTGAACAAAGAATTGGCTGCTATGAGAGATATGCCATATGATAAATTAGCTAACCCTGCCGGAATTCCATACGCTCTCGATTCTTACAATAGAACCAAAAGATTCAACATATTTTGTACTCCTCTCTGCGGGCCTTTAAACTGTTTATTGCTATGTATTCCTTTCTTACCACTATTGGGGTGCTGTCCTTTACCCTGTGTTCCTTGGTGCTAGTATCTGTAATTCCTTCGCTTTCTCTTATATTGTACTCTGAATTTTTATTCAAATTATAAAAGCTTTACTATAAGAACAATTGTTAATTTTGTTATCACCTATTTTTGTAGACAATAAGTGTGTGCAAATATTTCTGAACAATAAAATTTTTGTTTAATCATATAGGCAAACTAATTCTAAACTCTAAATTCTTATTACAGTAAATGCTCAACAATGATTACATACTATGTATTGCACATACTACTATAATAATAATAGCTTTATTCAAGTGTACATACTATAGTACAGTGTATTTTGTGCATTAAGGATTGATATTGAAGATTTTGATTTACAAAAAATGCACAAGTCTCTGTCCTGAAAGAAAGGTTATCCTTCGATAAACAATACTAAAAACTCGATTGCAAGCTAATAATTTTTGTAAAGATGATCGAGCTAAGGATATTTATACTACATACTATAAACGCCTAAACCTACCGGTACACCTACAAAAACAAATTCTATATTAACTAAACTAACCACTGTCACTCTTACAAATGGTCATCTATGAGTTTCCAATTATAGGTTAAGTTAGTAAGTGAGATTCTGATGATTCATTTTGACAGATTACGCTAAACAAAATGTCACTCACACTTGTTATTTGAATTTGAATAAATTGATATGTCCAAAACATATACCCACCTGTCAACTATTTCATTACAATTGCCCTTTGCGTTGTATTATCCGTAATGTAGTCAAAACTATTACATAATATAATGTATCCAGTGCCATAATAACTGATTCAATTACCATCATCAAATTAGTCCCATCCTGGAGAATAGATTTTTCACAATAGGATGTTTATGATACATTCACTCACATTTCAATTTCAAATAATATGCAAGATTGAAATGTGTATATACTTTGTGTACTATGGTATAGCACATAATATGAGTGCTCTCCTCTGTATTAAATCATATATATGGCAATAAAAATCAGATATGAAATTGCAGTGAATTTTGGTAAACAGTTAAGACAAGAAGTGTATAGTAAATACATATAGTTGATAGAAGGTTGCTTCATTTAATTGCATGTTTGCTTAGTTCATCTTTCAGATATATATTTTATTTTAATAAAATTCTAAAAAACTCATTTAGTTTAATGTACCTAGATTTAATGTACCAGAGTTGCAAGCGCGATGTTAAAGGAGACTAAAGAGTCTAGAGTTAACATAATGCATTAAATGAAGGAAGATTCCTTCATTTAATGCATTATGTTAACTACGCCATGATTCTTGCTGGAACAATCTTCGATTGAACCAAGGTGTGGAATTTTAACGATGAAATTATGACAAATCAATGCTATAGCTAATAATAAACTGTGGTAAACAAATCTAACAATGTATTGGTAATTTATTTACATAGATAACCCCCTATAAAAGAAACCGACTCTGCATGGAACCGTTGGCTACTATTTAGGGGTTGTATTGTATTCATGGGACACTTACTCAATTCTGTAAACAAAATTCAAAAAAGTTTGAATTTTAAAACAAGGGGGCGGGGTATTGGGTGTAAGGGGTGGAGCGCTTTGGTCCATTTTTACACATTTTCTTATCCAGGAAACACATTACTCAATTCTGGAAACGGAATTCAAAAAAATTGAATAATTGTAGGAAAAAAGTGGGCTTAGACTACATACATACATACACAGACAGAACTTCAACGCATTCGTATACAGTAATGCAGCGTACCACTACATAATAAATAGAAATATTAAATAAATGTAAAATAAATGCGACCATTTGTTCATAAGTGTGTATGTGCTTTGCATGGAATCTCTTTAAATGTACTCTACAAACATTTATCTATAGTTTTCTCGGCAAAAGGTTATGCATTTTGCCCCATTTGATTCCATACATCTTGACTATATTAGGTTGGTGTTCACGAGTCCAATCAAGTTGGGTTAGCTCACGTTGAATTTTTTATTTCGTTTGACAAGTATTCATTCTTAGAGTTACATTACATGATTCTATGTTATGTAAATGGATCACGTCACGGTGTTCACACGTCTTTCCGTTTCAGATTTCAAACAAGACTTTTCTCTAATCATGTTATATCATAGCTTCTTATCTAGGAATATTGGTTCAGTCAGGAACAAATGTATTACGTTACAATAAAAGTTTGTTTTATTACCTACACATCACAGGAAGAGGATAATAGTACTGCTTTGATGATTTACTGAGAAAACAAGTACTAAGTATAAACCAACGTCTTTGGAATTTCCGTTCTCCAGTTGTTGGAATTAAATTAAGGCGTGATCGTATTTCCCTTCGAATAATTAATAGAAGTCCCAGGACCGTTTTCTAAGATATACTAAAAGTGAAAGAGGAAGCCAGTTAAACATCTCTTACATATTTTACACAACCAAATGAATGAGAAATCTTGTCAGAAAATGCAATTTGTCGTAAACATTGTATAACATCATATATTTAGGCAAGATTTGCTCTTCCCTATAAAGAAAAATGTTTTATTGCCGAGTTTCTGTCCCCTGTGTTCCTGTGTCTGAACTCTGTATATAAAGTATTTAAAAGATTACATCCCAAATTCCACACTTCATAGCTTTAGGTAGGTGTAAGTCGTCTCTTATCAGTGCTACCTAAAAGGTCAGGGCAAGGCCACTAATATTGCAAACATATTCAACTGGCAGCAGTGAGGAGAAAATTTAGGAATTCTTTAAGAAGAACTCTAGAATCTCATAATATGATAATAAATGTGAAGTGCAATGCAAATACTATTATTCATCTGGTTAAGAATAATGTAAGTTCATTTCTCATTTCTCTTCGTCACAGACTTTTGGTTTGAAGATATGACATAAATAACTAAAAACAATCTCCTTTGATCTATGCAAATTATGAATGTTAACTTAACAGTTGTAACTCTTCATGTATGAAGTAAAATAGTTGTTGTTTTATGCCAATTACTTACAAACACCGTATCCACCGTAATTGGTACCCACTCACTACTAAGAGCCCAACTCTGATTTTTAGAAGCGCCCATGGACGCCTTATATGAGTGAATAAAGTTGTTTATATGAATGTACAGTACAATTAATGAACGGGTTCCAAGATTCCGTTACATTGGGAGGAAAAAATTCTATAATAGTCTTAAATGTTACATCAAGATTGATAATTCGTATTAGAATGTAACTTTATTCATAATAATAAGTAGTTTGATTATTTTAATTGATCAATCGATTAACAAGCTCCAGAAATATTTGCTTCCTTTTGTGAGTGAGTTTTATTTAAAAGTTTAAAAATTACTCATCAGGAAAGCGTTGACGGTATATATAGAACAGCTACCAATATGCTCAAGTATATCCTGTTCGAAAGTAATTAACCTAATTAGAGCTTACATTCTTATATTATACAATATGCTTACCTTTACGTACAGAAGAATACAGACAGAATATTTACTAATTCTGTTTGTCAATTTCCTTTCATTTGCCCAAGTTCTCCGAACGACTTTCTACACTTATTATGTAGGAACTCAATGAATATTTAATTTAATTATGTAAAACGTCACTCCTTACACAGAACGGAATATGACCTGGCACAGGAATTTCGTATAATCACGTCACGTTCCTTGATTCACAATGGATAACAACACTTTTTACGGTATATAGGAAGTTTCTTACTATTTCCTAATGTGTGTACCTATGTGTATTACGTAAACAGCTTTATAAAGTGAACATCACAACATTATATTTATCTGTCTTATTTAGAGCCTTCCTATTTTCACGTGTAGTTCAAAAGATCTAAGGAAAGTAAGTAAATGGGATGACGTAAGTAACTGTAACACCAGAGATCATTGGGGTTAGTAACGTAAATACAATTACAAATTGCAGATATATCATGCCACTGTTTTGTACTTTTAGAATACTAGGGATCTGTATGCAGCTGAAGCTGTGGTGTACGTGTACACTGTACACTACACTGGGTATACCAATCTACTTTGAATAATCTTATATTTCTTATCCGAAATGTAAAGCTTAGTAACTTTGGTAAGTTACTATGTACTATGTAGTACATGAAGTAGATGCGTATAGGTATGTAGAAATGAATTGTTTTGAATTCAAAGCATTTCATTTCTACTATATTTCCATCGCAGTTTATCCGTCCACGTCTAATGTCTATCACATACCAGATATATTTATTGTCATTTGCAGACAAAAAGTCTATAGAACTTTACAATTTATTCGGGGCTACAACCTAAATATTTGTTCGCAAAACTCTTTGAAGTTCAAAACACTAAAAGCAACACTACATACTATAGAATTGGATTCTGAACCTTTGGAAATTCAATACATTCTTGTTTTATTTGTTATACAAAGTAAATATAGGGGAAGCTCAGAAGTGAAAGCGAATTCATTTTGGGTTTAGATAGAATACTGAATGCATTGTCACACAGTAGTAGATTTTTTATTTCATGGAAGAGCGAATAAAGGGTCGTGCGAAACATACTGATACCTACCAAGACCCTTTTCACATTACCATTACCATATATACCTGTTGTTATTTAATTAGTTTGGGAATATGTGCACAATTTTCAAAGTCTTTCGGTACTCTCTTTTGTTAAATAACAGACTTGAGCAGGTAACTTCATAATTGTTATTAATAGTATGTAATGCTATCGCGTTTACAATTTCACCATTAGGCAATTAATTGAATTAAATAAAATGTACTTCAACATTTTTTGTTATATCTGTAATCTAATAACTCAATTAGTGCACTTACACAACTAGTAACAGTAGCAGCTATTGTTATTTGTAGAGCAACTACATAAATATGTATGTGCCATAGAACATTCAAATACATTTAGTATTACTATTACAGTATTACGATGTTGTGACATTTTTGATCCGCTTTTGGTCTTTGTTTTCTACCCCGTATATCAGAAATCTATGAATGCCTCCGTTATGATAAATAGCTTTAGGAAATTACTACAAATGGTACAAACTGTCGCATGATAATAAGAAGACATTTGACACAGAACTTGGATATCCTTGAGGAATGAATTTGACAAATGATACTTTATTACGGTGAAAAGTGCGATTTAGCTCTCACTACTGTGTTCTCGCTGGGTTATTGGGCTATGTGGTAGGATACAGATAGATAGTACGACTATGACCACAAAAGCCAGTTTTATATTACGGGATAGGCGAACACAACTTTCTCCTAAACCTTTTTCAGTGATCGCCAATTTGACTGATGTCATGAGAATCAAAAGTTTCACCCAGATAACTTCAAGCTCAGACTAATGGCACTTGTCATTGTCGGGGATGAAACGATTATATGAACATCACAACCTCAATTCCGTTACCACGAAAGGTCAGTCAGTCAGTCACCTGTGCTCATTGTCATTATGCATTTACTTTACATATAATCAGAACTACTACTCTAGGACGGAATATCCAGTGTTATGGAATATCCCGTGGGACAATCGGGAGGGGCAGAGATAGCACACACACATTCCATTGAGTCTTGTCCTTGCCAATATTCGCAAGTATCTCAAATGAAAGGACGGGTTTTAGAACATGGGGTGAAAATTGTCTAAAATAGGCAAATTTCAATAATTTCTGTAACATATACTTACTACAGGAATTTGTGGAAGGTTTTTGTGTTGTCCAAGCCCTATACAAAGATGATAATTTCTAATAATCGCGAACCGGTTATAACTTACGTGAAGTTAAGGTTGTGTCACAATTTATATTATTGTAATAAGACACTCGATGCTTGTCAATATGCTTAGTTGCAAAAAGGATAGATAAATGTATGAAAATACTTAATGAAGTAAGAGACAAAGAATTCTTAACTCGTGCATACTCATGATTACGTATTAATCAGTTACCCTCGGCATTATCAGTTGATAAATAGTTTCAGCAGTAAAGGCAACTAAATGTTGTTTTTTACTAGTATTTTAGATTAAAGAAAATTGGACAACTAAGAAAATTCCTTTTAACGAATGATATATGTATAATTTGCTTAGGCGTCTCTCTCTTTGTAGTTTGATCACGTATATGGGATACTCTCAAAGTATAAATTAATTTTAACTTAACTCACATTTAAGAGTAAACTCAGTTTGCTCTTTGCTAGAATTTTGCTAACGTAATCAGATACTTTCGTAAATGCATTCCGTATATTCAGAATTTCAGTATAATTATATACTATACTAATATCGTTTTTTAATTTGCTATAGGAGCTTTGGTTGGGGCATAACACGTACTACTTACTATTTTGCTACATATTTAATACAGCAAAAAAACATATATATATATAAGTATTCCAATAGAGGAATTTTATATATTATGTATACCCCAATTTTGCTTTTTCGTACATAAGTGTGCACTGTAGTGCATACAATGTACTAAAAAGCAAAGGGTATATATGAAACTCGTATTACATGGTTTACTGTAAGAAACATGACCGACAAAGCGAGAGGAACATATTTTTTAGCCCTCTGTAAGTATAATAGAGCCCTAGAGAAATACAAAATACGATTACGAATTGTATATAATGTGTATGAAATGACAAACTGTCACGAACGCGCGTTCGAACGGTCCGACTTCTGAATACTAACAGAATTTATTTCATTTGAACTTTTTTTGCTTTAAAGGATGAATACAAGGTTTCTTGTATCTGTACGTATAATGTACGCATATTATATAACACCCATATTATCACATTTTTGAAAATTCTTTGAAGTTCTTAAAGATCAAACGATCACACCTTCAGTGTTCCATTCAAAATGAGCAGCATTGAG
This sequence comes from Tomocerus mixtus, assembly GCA_034694165.1. Taxonomy (NCBI): domain Eukaryota; kingdom Metazoa; phylum Arthropoda; class Collembola; order Entomobryomorpha; family Tomoceridae; genus Tomocerus; species Tomocerus mixtus. Next base: position 4,725 of record JAQFYC010005869.1, on the reverse strand, counting down.
ATAAGGTTTACCTGCTACTAATATTACCATTAAAGCATACACACCAGTCCAGATGTAACGATTTCTTTATCACTATACTATAGACGTTATACGTGTACAACTTATTAGGTATAATATTCTCTTTTTAATTCAGGGCCAGCGTCTTTAGTGTAAATATAAAATGCAATTGCTTGCTTTTTGTCTGTATCGAAGTGCCTTTGTATGAACATCTTTAAAAATATCAAATCAAAGGCAAATACTAAACTAGACACCAATATATACGAATTTCTATTCTACAAAAATCAAAGTAAAAGTAGTATAGTGCTTTGATTTAGTTTATTACGGGTGTCTAGTGTCTTGCTATCTTTATTATATCATTCGCGTCATAGATCTCTATCTCATCATCAGACTTAAATAGATAACAATTAGGTACTTAATAGGTACTGACTTGGGAGTTGGTTTCGGCAATTACTTCAATACATTTATTACGCTACTCGTATAAAACAATCCGATTATTTTCTCGGATTAAATTTCTCGTTTCATTTGAATCATAGAATTCAGGCAAAATCCCTATAGCTATTATACTTTACTCTGTCCATGATAGATATTCTATTTCCACATAATATTACGTAGTTTTAACCGGTTTATGAAAGAGAATTTGTAATTCTTGATTTTGGGCAACTGGAAACCTCTCAAAATGTCCATGCATAACTAGATCCTTGTGCATCAATAGTGTAGTTCTATACAATTATGTATTCATGTCACACTAATCCCTTATTGTTGAAAAGGTTTTTGGTTTCCGAAAGTATGATAGAATTAGTTGGAATATCCAAACATGAATCTTTTGCATGGTAATTGTCTTTTCTGCAAGGGAATTTGCAAAGTTGTGTAATATTTAATCCTTGCTTACCCGACTTGTATGTGTATATACATATGAGAATAAGATAAGTATTACGAATCTCATAAAATGAATTTTATTTATACCATAATTATATTTATAACGTTCAATGTTCATCATCACAATCAGAAATAGGACCAGTAATAATAAGTACCATAATATTGTTTAATGCTACTTGGAAAGTAGTTGTTGAAATAAAGTAAGTAGCAAGGGATTTTTAGCTATAAGATTCTAAATACATATTTCTTGTACAACATAATAGTAAGTACTAGGTTGGTAATTAAGGTTAATATTTCAACATATACAATATTAATAATAGTACACTTACGTGAATCAAAAATAGATAACCGCTGAACATGAGTACCTTCTTAAATGCACACTGTGTATTATGTACTATGTAATCTAGTTGGAAATTCTATCACGAGGGGTAAACTGCATCATACTAGTATAGTAGCAGAAATTATTCATTTTCGCATTGACTGGACCGGACTGCTGGTATTTATTTTGCATTCTGACTTGCATTAATCGAAGTAATGTAGTTACCAACACTAAGGAACATTTTACATTTACACTAACTATAATAGTTTTACAAAACTACATCACAACATCAAAAATCACAATACTTACATAATAAGTCGTAAGGAGCACTGCAACAACGTTGGATTTTAGCACATAAGTTCATTCCTTGTAATAAAATTGATACATATACTGTAGGATCACGTTCAATTCAAAGCTCCTTAATTACTTTACATTTTTAAAGTACACATTATTGTGTACATATCATATATACTCTATTCATGATTTACTTAGCACATAACTACAAATACACACATACTAATAACAGTTAAATAAATCTCTTTCGGTATATACTTCCTAATTACTATTACGAACCCTGTTCACCAGCTTTCACTTAAATAATTATTGGTATTTCAATATATTCATTTGATCTAAATATCTGAACCTGAACATTAAAAATTAAAACTCTCGTCCTACCCTGGAGCACGTTAATTTTAAATTACTTGTTCTATTGTATTCTAATATTGTATGCCTTACCTACTACTACTAATAAGTACTTGGTTGCCTACAACTATGTACGTACTATATACATCTGTTTTAATTATAATAGCTACGCTAGTAATTGTATTTGAAGATAACGTTTTTCTGTACTTATTCGTTTTCTATTCATTCAAGTCAGGTACCATTCCATATTTACTAAATAAATACTTAGGAGTGGGTTGTTCCTAAGTATGCACTTTTATTATGCAAATGCTAATATTACCAGCATATTTTAGCTATAGGTACATACTTGTGAGTCTAGAGGACGTATATCGTGGGTTTGCTTACATATAAATGGGAGGACACAAAAATAATCGTACACAATTATACTTTATACTTACATACATACCTTCCCCTATTCTATTCAGAAAATTTTGACCGTGTCCAAATCCTATCAACTGCACCTACCTACATTTTGAAAAAATGATTACCAATGCAATGAATGCAAAAAATGATTACCAATGCAATGAATGCAAAAAATGATTACCAATGCAATGAATGCAAAAAATGATTACCAATGCAATGAATGCAAAAATTGTTTGTTTATATGAATGTGAAAATTGTACATACATAGAAACATAAATAGGAAATGTGTAATAAGTTAATAAGAAATCTTGAGATAGAAATCGACTACCTAAAATGTAGGTACCTATACTTTTGTAACTACCAATATCGCATGTAGAGTGCATAATTCGGCTACCAAAAATTCGCCTAATAAGCTAGTTTCTGATTCTGAGCTAACAGGAGCCACAATTAAATTTTTATTTGACCATCTTAAGACTCTAACTAATTAACTGTTAATTAATATTAAAGTAAAAATGAACACGAATCGCTACTAGCTTAGTGTTCATTTCACTCAATCGCTAAAAAAGTTACATTTATCTGGAGAAAGTACTGTGAAGCAACAATTTTGATAGCTTTCACCAACATACCTATTTTATTATTCTATTTATCTGACAAGAGGAGATATTGCAGGACATGTTTTGGGAATCATGATATCAATTCAATCCGCCAATTCATAAAATACTCGATTAATAATGCAATTTGTATTTTACGCCTACATATTTATGTGCAAATAAACTTTTGTGCGCTTGCCAAATAATGACATAACTTTCACTGCTGATCCCTTTGCTTGTTTCTTGAGCATGCACTGGCTAAACTTATTAAAGTGCTTAAAATAACTTTGTATACTTACACTTACACCTATTTGTGTGTATTGTATATTATTATGCTATTAAGATATTAGCGTTTGTATTGCAATTGCAACAAACTGAGAGGTTGCTTTATGGATTAAGCTGTACTATGTTTGGATAGATCTAGACTAGTTTGTATTAACATTAAATCAGAATTTTTGGTTAGATTGATCCACATTAGCTTGAACAGAGCTTCAAGGCAAACGCCAACAGTAATTGAATACCAACATTTTTATAAAAATTTATAGCTGGGACGTTCAATACAAAATGCTATAACATCTTAGTCTGCTAGATCGTACGACTTGTTCTCAATAATAGTCATTGTATTTATATTAATATCCTGCAGAGGAAAGCAATTATCTTTTGTCAACTTATCTAGTTCCGTCTCCTCATAATCTCGTTCACTGTTTTCCTCCAGGACATCATCATCACCACAGCTAATTTGGTCACAGAACTCGGGGAGTCCAAGTTCACTCCTTTGAATTCCCGAGTCAGGGCTCAAGAAGCTCCTCTTTTGTATCGTAACATTCAAATCCAAAGATAATCTCTTGGGGGCCAGCCGACGTACAGCTAAATTGCTGTTCCTGCAGTCCCCAACGGAATTAAACTGGGTCCTGTCGTCGTTCTTACATCGTAGATCAGAGTTTTCGTAGCTTCGTCTAACGTGAGGACCATGAGGGCCGTGGAACGTTCCACTTGAGCGATGACTGCTGGATTCCCCCTTGGAACCGTGATGAGGATATGAATTTTGTCGGCGACGATAGCTATCCTTTGATAAACTGATGTCATCACGACTGGAATTTTTAATATCCAGCAAGTCGGATCTAATGAAGTTCAAAACAGGGTAGAAAAATATAAGTTAAGTGCATCTCCGTTGCATATTCGCGCACAAACATTAATACATATGTAATAACTAAATAAAATGTACATTAGTAATTTCCGAATTACCATTTAATTTTGTCGTTCGTAAACATACTTACATACCAAATCACTTATGATAGAGCTACGGAGGCTTTATTCCTGTTTTGGGTCTCCTCAAGACTCAAAATGTGTTACAAAACAGGTTGTAAAATATTAGCAGCATCTTTTAAATAAAATACATACATATCTACTATGCCTAGTTATTCTGAAGATATGACTTAGAAAAAGAATATTATTTTTAGACACATGGTCCCAATTATAAGCTCTACAACAAGTGAGTTTAAGTGTTTAGTTTACCTAACGTATATCAAGAAGGAGTTGATTGCCAAATAAATTCTGGACTTACTTGCCGTGTCCAACAACGAAATACCTCATAAGTATTAGATAACTACATATATGTAGGTACTTACTATAGACTCTCACCGATTCTTAGAAATCTTAAATAAATTGCTTTTTTATTACTTTCCCCGAGACAACTCATCACATTACACGCAATCTTGTATATTGAAGTTGAGAGGTTGTAATAGACAAACGCTCACTCATAATAAGTATATGCCTTGGGTTGCCCCATGCATATAGCACAGATGTATTTAAGGGACGCGCAAACAAATGCAACTAATCTTTTAAGCTTCTACCTTTTCTGACCGTGTGAGGCAAATTAGGTACCTAAAATTTAGC
>JAQFYC010005868.1:0-13397 GCA_034694165.1 Tomocerus mixtus | reverse complement strand
AAATTGCAAATACAAGTAAGATCGCAATTGTTAGGTAGTTAAACTGCCTTTTTGCAACACCTGACAACACTACGTACTACGTACAGGGTCACACGCAGATTCAGATGTAACATAGATGGTACACTACCTGTCTAATAATATTATTAATAACGCTAGTACATTCATATTCATATTTATGTAGGTATAGTTGAATTACTTGAATACAGATATGCATACAAATGTGATTGTTAAACAGTAAATGTAAATGTAACTAACAGGTAATGTTCATTATATAGTATAAATCCTACTACAAGTCTTCTGTATATACGTGCCAAAAATTCATATAGAGAATGAACGTAATGAACAGTTCAAGTGACAGTAGTGTATTTACTTTGATTATACAATTGTGTTATCAAGTTTGATACACCTAATGCACACGTTCTGTTTGTACTTTGTATTATTATTATTCATATATAGATAGTCATAGTACCTTACCTGGGTTAATCATTGTTGTATTGTAATTGTAAGTATGTGCTTACACCTATTATGTTGCTAACTGGGTGAATGTGTGTAATGTGTAATGCTGTCTGCTCTTTCATGTTTATGTTTACCTTTACATAATGTCATGTCGTAAGCAGTAAATTACAATTACATATAAGCGCAGCACAGAGCTACAGCGCTTCTACATATATGAACACGCGAGATAATTGCAACAGCGCTATTAAATAGCTATAGCTGCTATGCTGACACTGCTTGCTGATCCTCTGGATATTTAGGTCAGGTTCAGGTCAATGATGACACCATTATTCAATTCAGCAACGATCTTTTTCTCATCTCCATTTTTAGGTATGTATAAAGGTGGAAGGCAGAAGGCCACACAGCATCTCAGTCAATAATTACCTTTGTAGTTATATTGCTGTAGTTGTACAGACAGGCGTATAGTATACTATATCATATAAAATAGTCGAATGGTATACTACATAGTAAGTACTAGTAAGTCAATTTCTTTATAACACGTCTACTGTCGAATGTCGAAAGAAGTAGATGTTATGTCCCCTTCAGCCTTCCCTTTTAATTGAATATCATGAAAAGGGTAATGTAATTCAACGTATGAGATCATAAGGCAAGGAAAGAATTACTATATCGAGTATACTATTATATTATATATTACCTAATGGAATGTGCCTAGGGCATATAGTAGGTATTAATAAATCTCATTGACACTAAATATATATAATGTGGCAGGTAGTAATTAGTAATTATAGTAGTGCCATTTTACACACAAACCATCAAATGCTATAGTCAAGTTCAAGCAATAAGATTTAGAATTTAGATACATAAACGTGTTTTATGTTCATTGACATTATTGTCATTGGCATTCTTGTCCTATGTAAGCGTACTACGAGGACTACGACTACACATTACTTGACATCACTAATCACTAAGTAAGTAATTAGTAATTACAAATACATGAATGGGCTTATTTTTTATTTATGAATCATGTACCATTTTATTCTTTGACACGTTAGCTGAGCTACGTTTACATTGCATTGCAGTAAATGAATGCATATATAGGTAGATACTTTATTATTTAATGTATAGAATATCGTAATCTAGGTCTGGCTGGGTATGTATGTTTATAATAATGGGAAAGCAACAAAACTTTGAGCCTGCAGTACACACACACAGTACAGCACACAAAAACAATATTTTATATTTTGTGTTGAGTTGAAAGAAGCTTGAATTATGCTGATACTCATATTATCTTTTCCAACATTTTTGTTAAATTCAGCGAATATGACTTGAATGACGATGTGTGTGGTGATTAATATTAATTAGGCAGTAAGGTTAAGGCAGTACTTGATAATGGAACAATATGCATACAAAGGACACAAACTACTTGAGTTGGCGTACATAAAATTGAATGCTAAATATTTCATGTCATGTGAGAAAAGATTGCACTTACACTTTTCTTTTATTACACATTACACATTACATAATCTAGAGGGATATTCTTGACTTAAATAATCTCTGCTTTATACACTACAGTTACTACCAAGCATAATGTGTACTATACTTCTTTGTGTAGAGACAGTAGTAGAGAGCGAGAGTTACTATTTAGTATTTACTAATTATTGTACTTAAGTACTTACTTTTGATTCTTGATTACTTATGTTACATGTTATATTGCTTTATTACAGTTACAACTTCTTACATGAAGAGGTAAAGAAAGACATTAATAAAATGCTGCAGGCTTATTATGCACACTTGAAAAACATTAGTAAATGTCTTACCCCTGCCTTTATGATGCAACAATTTGGTAAAAATATTTGCATATCTAAAAGCAGTATATAAGGAAATCTTGGAGGTAGGGCTTTAATTGCTTTAGTCCAATTTCGTATATAATGTGATATGAGATGTTATTTACAGTAGGTTTTTGAGTGGTTTGTATTTTGCAATTCAAGGTTTGTAAACGAAGTTGTAAAGTATTTAAAAGTATTAGAGAATTAGAGTATTTTCGTAAAATTTACTGTCCTTGAATGCTTTTTGGGCAATATGGTTTCTTCCCCTGTTTTGGGAAGAATCATGAATCAGGGAGCATACTCTTTTTGGTAGGAATAGGAATACGGAACACCATTTACATACTAGATTTAGTTACACACAGCCAGGGGCGCCCGCAGAAAAATATTTGACATAGGCTCTGATATTAGATATGTCAAACTATTTACATAGTTACATGTAATTATTAATAAGATTTTCAAAGACATAGGCTATAGCCTACTTGGCCTATGGCTGCGGGCGCCCCTGCACACAGCTTAGGCTTAGATTATCTACATAGCATCTAAAGGGTATTGACTACCTGTTGTTAATTTTACTTTATTTACATTATTTAATTCTTCGTATTTATATGATAAGATTAATAAGCTTAATTAATTACCAACTAATATAATTTGTCTTCCATTTACTTTCAGAGATTGGTGGTGTGCTTGGAAGAAATGTTGTACATACATAACATAAGGGACATGAAAATTCTTCATACGATTCGGGAAACACCCCCAAACAAGAAAGGAGTTTTGGCATTGTCAGTTAATGCGGACAATTCTTATTTGGCTTACCCTGGCTCCGCTACGACAGGTCAAGTGCAAGTCTTCGATGCTTTCAACTTGCAAGCTAAGATTGTGATTCATGCACACGCCTCTCCCTTGGCAGCTTTGGCCTTTAACACTGCTGGCTCATTGTTGGCCACAGCTTCTGAGAAGGGAACAGTCATTCGAGTCTTCAGTACAACCGATGGTTCACGCCAATTTGAATTCCGCCGTGGTATGAAGCGCTGTGCGACTATCCACTCAATTGCTTTTTCTCCTGATGATGCCTTCCTAGCCGTTTCTTCTAATACTGAAACCGTTCATGTCTTTCGTCTCCAGACTCCTGCGTAAGTTATATTATATTTACATGAAAAATAATGGGAACATTCATTACTGCATTGTTGAAAAAATATATTTAAATAGAATTTAAGATTTAAATGTCTGTATAATGATAAGTAAGAAATTAGTATTCGACAGAGAGATAGTGAGTCAGAAAAGGAATAATACTAACTGCTGTAAGTTTTGGAAAAGTTGTTCATTGTTCGATTCATTGTTTGTTCAAGTTACAGTAGGTAATGCTCTGTTTCTGTTATTGATATGGATGTGATCTTTCAAAACTGGATACTGTTTATTCATTCTATAAAAATCAGGGCTCCGAATGATTAGAGATGTACTAATTATGTAACTTTTTTATTTCTACTAGTGAGGTTAAGGATGAAGGAGCTAATCCTAGTAATTCGTGGATGGAATGGATGAAGGGTCAGTTGCCGACACAAGTGACGGAAGTGTGGGCACAAGGCCGAGCCTTTGCAACCATCACCACTCCTTTTCAAAATATGAAGAGCACTGTTGCCGTCAACAAGGTCACTGGAAGCGATGGATCGAAAGTTAGAGTAATGGTCGCGTCGTATGATGGGGTCCTCTACATTTATGGACTCAACACCCAAGAGGGCGGGGAGTGCCCTCTTCTCAAGCAGCACAGGTAAGAAATTTTAAAATTTATACCATAACTTTTTTTGAGTTTTCCCCTAGATATTTATTGATGTGAGGCTTGAACTCAATGAATTCAATTCTAAATCAATGCGCTCCACTGCTGTACTTTTCCGGAATCTGTCGTAATCTGCTCCATAGGCTATGGCAAATCCGGACGTGCGTAAATCACCTTTACCCGTTTACAATTTTTGTTAATACATACAACAACATATCACTACTTATCTCTGACTGTTTTTCGTTGACTACAATATTATAATTATGATTTATAATTTATAATCCTAGCCCAATACCCAACTGTAGAAAGTCAGAGGTGAGATAGGGTGCAACTATGTAAACTCTTAACTAATGTAAACGTGTTTTATATGTAATTTAGGATGGTCGGTGAAGCGGATGCGAAGAAATCTCCGACATCGGCTGGAACTGCAAGCTACGCAGGCGTTGTGAAAGGTCGCTCTCCACAAAGCATGTCAGGTGTCCCTTAATCCCCCAACCAAGCAACATCATTAACCCCAAATAGTGAACCCCAAGGGGTGAGAAATGATCTTAACTTGTTTTGTTGATTTGTTTTACTAGAGTCGGACAAGATGGCCGAAATGAGAAATGCTATAACCCAATCGACGACCAATGAAAATGACTTTCCATGCTTGGAGAAATAAATCTGATTGACTTGTTTATTTAAAATGACGAAAAGTATCCCGACGAATACATCCATTTTCCAAAATCTCCAGTGGAAAATTCACTGATATATAATGATTACCAAGAACCATAAATGTACACTTCGATGTGTAATAATTAAAAATTGTACACAACAAAGCTGTATGTGTACTATGCACATCGTACGCATGCATCTAATTAGTTCTAGTATATTACATAATATTATATTAATATCAATCATTCGTTTATTTTATCGCAACTTTTCCAAATCCGCAACTTTTTTCCTACAAATATACGATATCGAATAAAAAAAATGTATACATAAACGAGATAGAAACATACCACTACAACAAAAATAATTCATAAATTCTCAAATGTACACAAATATTACTATTATTTGTTGACGAGGGTCAAATGTACTGTACGACTGCATTATTTAATAGAAAACTACTTAGATATACAATACAGATAGGTAGTTAGCAAGCTAAAGTATAAGAATCTAAGTAAATGAATAAGTATTATTTCCATATTAAGCCTTATGTAAGGTAGCATTCTTACATAAGCAATATTACTGTTGTCAATTGTACATGTACATATTATATCGATGAGCTACCTTTTACCTTATGCTATTAAATATTATTACCCAATGCTACCCAGTAATAGGGGTAAACTAACTCTGCATACCAAAAATATGTACTTCTTAGCTCTACACTTTGAAATATTATGTTGTTTCTAAATAAATATATATAAAATTTAAGTAAAGTAAGTATGCAGATGCACTACATAAATGAAAACAATACAAATTGAGCACTGGCTTCGGCAGTGCGTGTTTCAGGTGATGCAAATAACAGAGATCGAATGACAAACTTTCTTTATGATTGTAAGATAAATGGTTAGGTAACATAAGAAAATAATGATAAGTAGACATTATTATCAAAATAGAACAGTAAGAAATGCTAGTTTGTACATCATTCAACCTTCATGTACAATTTTCTAATTCATACAAGTAATTAATAAATAATGCCAACTGGAGTGCATTTATTTGTGATGCGATTTATAAACCTCGTCTCTAAAACAAGAATTTTTTAACGTAAAACATTCTACTTACTTAGTATAGAGCTCAATAACTCTAAAGCATGATGTGGAGAGTGTGTAATTTCCCTGCTCTAGGTAAAACTGTAACTGCGTGGTGGTAACTAGAGGTAATGATACTGAGTTTTAAAACGCATAAATGGTACCACCTATATAAGTGCTGCTGGGAAATTTTGGTACCCCTCCCTATTGCCTCCCTTAAGTGTGCACGTTTGAATGAAATACTCTTTGCATGCAAATTAAACCATTTGCGTTATGTGACGTAAAACCAAAACCCCGTAGGGCACGATCACCATTCTAAGTTTTAAAAATAAAATATTGTAACAGCTGTGTATTATGCCACTTCTAAACTGATTATGCAAAACTTGCATGAAATTTTCCTAATGGTTCCTATAAATTACCTTTCTAGTGGCTTAAGCTTCGCTTGCTAATTTAAAAATTAAAGTTTTACTAATCGATTCATATACGAAATGTAGTTAAGTCAGCAATATACCCTAGACTGCAGAACAGATATAAAATAATAGCTAACCTACTTACTTAAATGCATAGTATAAATAATATTATGCTTCTATGCACACATGGAAATTGTAGTAGTAGTTTTGTCTCACTTCCTTAATTGCGTTTCCTTGCAGCATGTTGTCTGCTAGATTTTTATTTGCTTCTAGAGCCTTATGGGTAGTAAACATTTACGCAAAAAAGAAATGTTCTCGAATCAGAATTTTTCAATTAATAAGTAAAAGTGACATTTCAATTTCAACACATATCATTCCTGTAAAGATTGGTCATGTCCCATTTCATCTCAATATATTGTATGCATTTATAGTAACTAAGTAGGTATGGATTTACAGATATACATACTATGTAGTATGTGGGGCTTGTAGATGCAGAGCTTTAGGTGCCTTTCCGTTGCATTTCCGCTAATTATGTTTAATATTAGCACAAAAATGTGCGAATTCTACTTTAAAGCATGTATTTTTATTAGCTTCTATATAGTATAGTCATAGATCAGCATATCAGTCAGAGATTCATAATATGATACGTTTTGCGTTGCAGTTTTAACACAAACTACTTACTACGACACAATACAATACACACACTTAATAATATAAAGTAAGCAAGTAAGCATTAAGCATGATCGTAGAGTTCAGCTGCATACCGTGTACGTCTATTCTATTCTATACTGCATCTCGTATGTTATGCGCATTATAATTGAATATTGCTTTATTCGCATCATCTGTGAAGAGGTACGTGCTGTGTATTATTATACCTTTACCTTTGCAACACAATACATAGTAGATAAGCTGCAAGCAGTAAAATACTAAATAGTACTATTAGTCTATTAGGCATGCCAATTTGCAATGTCAAACTCAAACACTGCACTACTGTCTTTGCAAACAATACTTTTGCAAACTTGTTTGTAAGGTTACCTTATCTCTATATTGCCTCTAGCCTGGAACTGAGCTAGGGTCTTGGGACTCCAATCTCCAACTTCGTAATTTCCTATTAATAGATTCATCTCATCAGTTAAAATATTTAATTTTAGTTTGCGTACATACAGTGAGTGAACAATTTTCCAAATCGTTTTGTTTGTATTGTGTTCTTGTGGGAGATAGGCGTTTTGTTCTCTGGGCTCTGGAACATTATCTGTAATCTGTAGGGAGGGATTATAGATTACGTTTACACAAAATAAGACATAAGAAGCAAGTAAGTGTGTAATTATCAGCGCAAAGCAAAATAAAATGCTTTGATTTGATGGACAATAATTATTATCAGCTGAGCTGTGTGCCTACTATATAGTTATTAGTCCGATCGATATGTAGTTATTGGGCATTGGAGCAGGTTAGTTTAAATACTTCCAGCAGGTTAGCTTTTACCTGTCTGTCGTGTTGTTATTTGATTCAATGTTGTTGTTATGCTAATGCCACAGTCAGAGTCAGTAAATCAGTTTGTATAAGTCGTGGTGTTAAGAGCCAAGAGTGTGTTCCCTCTTTTGTAGACACTTCTCATGGTACCTAAAATAAAATTACAAGCAAGAACTAGCATTTTACACTACATGACATTTTTAAACTCAACAATTTGAAATTGAAAGTAAAGTTGAAAGCCAAAAGTTCCAAAATATCGAAAGTGATAAGGTAAAGTATAAGAGTAGATAACTGTCTCACATTATTACTCACATATTGTACCCTACATACATACTCTACCTTACCGAAGTACAGAGCTATAAATATTGTTTGTGAATAGACAACAGAACAGCTGGAACTCTGGAACCGAATTTATTACAACTAACAAAAAAGGTAATTTAATTTCAGACTTAAATTCACACTTACTTTTGGGTTTCATTAACAATTTGACCTGCCTTGCCTGTTGTATCTGTGACTCTTTGCCCTTTCATTTCACTGTTCAGCTGTAAAGTTAAAAGATGTTTTTACTTTTCAGATTAATGCAAGAGGTAGTATCTTAAACAATACTAAAAAAGAATGCAACCGAATTAAATTACAAAAGCAACTCATCTAATTTGGATTCCAAATAAAAACGTGAATATCCGAGGCAATGCCAGTTGATCACATTGGACTGGACAGGGCATCTTCATTTTACTGTTGGCATCTGGCTTGACTGACTGTATACTTTAAACTACAAAGGCAAACGGACCTAAATACCACCTACTAAATAATTTATTGTTCATAAACTGACGAGATAGCTGCATTAGGCACTGGTCAATAATTCTGAACTCGTCGAAATGGATGTTTCGGAGAATAACCCGTATAGAAACGGGTTACTCTACATAGGATTTAATCAAGACCAAGGTACATTATTGAACATTTAGAGTATATATATATAGTATAGCATTTAAACGAACAAATTCAGTTATTTAGTATTAGTATGATTATGACGGTAAAAATGCGATATTTTCTTTTGCAGGGTGTTTTGCATGCGGTACGGAGACAGGATTTCGTGTGTTCAACTGCGATCCTCTGAAAGAAAAAGAAAGACATGATTTCAATGATGGTGGTCTTGGAAGAGTTGAAATGCTTTTTAGGTAAATCCATATAATTACTACCGAATAAAACCAGAATACACTAATAACACTAATACACATATATATTTAATACACTATATACCATTATACTAGTTTTATATAGCTATTAGGACGAGTGCAAAGTGCAAATAGATGAATTTTTAAGCGTATTAATATATTATTAATATATTTAGGTAACCCATACAATTATTATGTGTAGTGTTGTGTAGTATTAATTTTCTTTTCTGCACTTTTATAGGTGTAACTATTTAGCCCTAGTTGGCGGCGGTTCCAGACCAAAGTACCCTCCAAATAAAGGTTTGGCATATGCTCACTATTGCTCACATTAAAATTATATATTGCAATTAATTATAATAATAATGAAGAAAACCACTTCGAAAAATCATTATAAATTGTAATAATTTCTATTTTACTTTTGTAGTTATGATTTGGGATGACTTAAAAAAGCGAATTGTCATTGAAATGGAATTTTCCAGCCCAGTTCGTTCAGTTAAGTTACGTCGAGACCGAATTGTTATTGCATTGGAGACCGTGATCAAAGTATTTACGTTTACACAAACCCCTCAACAACTGCATGTTTTTGAAACTTGCTCTAATCCAAAAGGTATTTTTTAAATCTATTAAAATATATTTTCATTAAATTGTGTATCGTCGCAAGTTCACAATACATTGGCTAGATGTACTGTGAACATTAATATGATACACAAAAGATGTTTTCCGAGCCATATGTTTACAATTTACGAAGGGTTTTTTGGAATTCACTTGGATACTAGTCAGTAAAATTTACCAAATTTCGGGGTATAGAAATAGATGCCATTGGAAAGGGAAATACCTCTAATTCTAATCCTCTTCATGAAACGTTTGCAATTTGTTCAAAAGTTTTATGGCAATTCACGCAATTCAAAAAAAATTCTGTAGCTACAGTATTTATAACTATAAAGTATTAAAAATATACATTATCTAGCCTAAGTGACGTTTATCCAAATGTCAAAAATAATGTGGTAGTATATTTTGTAGTATTGAGATGATTGGATGGGATGGAATGATAATTAATATGTGATTGTGTACTGTTATTGTTATACTCGTTGTCAAATACTTGTAATTGTATGATTTAAGGACTGTGTGTTTTATGCCCCTCTGGAACAAATTCTCTTTTGGCATTTCCTGGAGGCCAAAGTCCTGGCCAGGTTGAAATTGTTGATTTAGGAAACACAGAAAAGGGTTCTATAACTGTTACAGCCCACGAAGGAGCACTGTCATGCATTTCCACCAATTTAAAAGTACGTGTAATTTTTGTATTTGATATTGTCTCTGGGCGTGGGCACCAGAGATTTTTTGATTAAAAATCATTATTAAAAATAGCGATAAATATAATAATAATGAATGAGAGCAACTCCTCTGTAAAGCTAGGTATGGTAGGCAAATTATTTGAAATGCCGTAATTGGTCTTCTTGGGAATGAAAGATGCTCATTTTGAAATTAAAGGCAGCCCGTGAGGGCTTCGTTGTATACACCTATGGAAGTTTTTTTGTAGTAAATAAAACAGCGTTTCAATCATATTGAAAGGTCATTTCAAACCGAAAGGATTATATTTTCAGGCACAGAATGGTTTATGACGCTTCGTAAAAATTATATATGCAAAGTTAGTTTTTTTTTCAAGGAGTTGCGGTAAGGGTGTATTGTTCTTAGGCATGGTAAAAATGATTATTTGTATATTTAATCATTTGTCAATTCAATTGTGTGGAAAGTAGAAACACAAAATTGGTTATAGTCTTACTAATTTATTTTTATTGTCTGCAGGGAACCTTGTTGGCGACAGCTTCTGAGAAGGGTACCTTAATAAGGATATTTGAAACATTTAATGGCACAATGGTTAATGAACTGAGACGTGGTGCTCATGCAGCCCTGATATACTGCATAAACTTTAATCATGATTCTACCCTCCTATGCGTTTCTTCCGACCATGGAACGATTCATATATTTGCTGTTGATGACCACAAGAAGAATCGTCAATCAACGTAAGTTTATATTCCATTTCACTTTAAATTATTACAATATAATTTATGCCTGTACCTGCTAAAACTCCTATAATTTTGTTTACAATAGGTTAGCATCCGCTTCATTCCTACCAAAATACTTCAGTTCAAAGTGGAGTTTTACTAGGTTTCAAGTTGCAGGAAATGCTCCCTGTCTGTGTGCTTTTGGTAATTCGGACCCAAATTCAGTCGTTGGTAACCACAAGCAAAGATAAATGTCTCCTAATGTTTCACAAACTGTATTTATTCCAAATATACAAATATTTTCTTTATATTTTTAGTGGTATGCAGTGATGGAAGTTACCATAAATTTGTATTTAATCCACAAGGGGCTTGTACCAGAGAAATATATGCCAATTTCCTAGAAATTGGCCAGTCTAGCCCTGAAGCGAGAGACTGAAACCTTCCTTAAGTGTTAAATATTTTCGTACGTTTTCGTCGTTATTGTCCCAGTTCCCAACACCCATCCTACAAATTTTTGTTCATTGAACATTTGTATTTAGAACATGAATACACACGCGTATTCACTCAAATATTGTTGCCAATCTATACGTTATCGAAAGTGCACATGCCTAGTCTACTTGTATATTATGGTGTGGTCGCAAGCATTGTTAATATGGTATTACGCACTTCTTAATTAAAGCAGATTTGAAACCTTTTATAAAGAAACAACTGGCTGGTTTTTAATTATTTTCATTATACTAATACTAACCTTAACTTACCTGTATGGCTCATAGCATACTTAATGCAACTATTTTATAACAAATTAAAAAGTCACAATAGGGAGTATAGAGTAATTCGTGTAATCTATAATCCAACGAAAGCTTGGACATTAGTCAATAAAATTCTAAGGATAGCAATTTCTTAGTTAATCCGAGAATTGATATACATTAATGAAACATAAAATTACCTATGTTAACCACACGTAGTCAAAGCATTTGGAGATAAGTTTGAGCCGGTCGTGATTTTATATATATTATCTAGATACGGATACATTTATAAGTTGTAGACATGGATGTATTGTCATTCACGTACAAACTATTCATAATTACTTATTATATATCCGCTTGCAGATAGATTTTATTTAGTTTTAATTATGCTGACGTTTGCATGTTGCATTCCAGCACTCTGTTAAGACGAAAAATTAATAGTAGGTTGATGACACGTATATTATACAATTTGGATTCACTGGCATTACTTATTTTTCTCGACGCACATTCCCATTACAAGGAATTTATACAACTTTTATTATAGGAATCTAGACGAATGTATGAGGTGTTTCAGTTTTGGTCATAATTGTCTTAAAAGTCATGGAAACTGTGTGACACTTCATGCATGGCTATGTCTTTAAGGTTATTTGCATCCTCAAAGTTTGTAATTTTTCAAGTAAAGTTGATGTGAATTTTTATGGTGTCAGGGCATAGACTCCTACTACAACTACGTCGAAAATTACAGTTTCATTCGAGTGGTATTATCTGGACTAAGTACGCAAAGGAGTGTAATTACGTGTACATTTCCGGCTCCGGTGCTGTCAATTTAGTGTAATCATTCATGGGAATAGAATTACCATTTTTGTTGAAAATTAAGTAATATGATTACTATCGCAGTTTTGTCTATGCTCTTCCTCCTGCTGAAGTGGATAACTAGGCGGTGCTATATTCCTGACCGGTTCAAAGTGGACTTATCAAAGCTAAGAAATATAGATTCCGAGAAAAAGGATTCTAAAGAGGTAATCATGTTATTCATGTTATCATGTTATAATAATAATATTTATTTGTTTGTACTATTCTTTTCTAATGTGGATTCAAGACTTAATTAGTTTATGCTTTATATTTGCAATATGATATTTTTGCATTTCAATAAATAAATAAATAACAATTAATTCTGTTACATGCTTATTATTGCTTATTCATTATTGTCACATTTTCAGGGTATGGAACGTCTGAAACAAAAAAGAGCGGAAGAAGAATCCTTAGCTAAAGAAAAGCCTAAAGACTTTTTCGACGAAGTTGATGAGATGATTGCTAACAAGCGCAAGCATAATATTCAGCCACCTTCCAGACCAAAAGTACATGCAATGCACACTTTCACACATAACCCTATACACATTATATAAGGTACTGATACCCTGCACATGCCCTGAAAGTGCAGAAATACTTTTAAAATTATTAAAAATGAGCCAAACGAATATTTTTGTCAATGGCTATCTTTTGACATTGCATTAATATGCAATAAATACAGATACTTATTGTACATACATTAGAAACAAAATCGACAGTCTCGAGTTTAGATTGTTTAATTGTTTAGACTGTACCTTTTGATTAATGAACATTTCTTAATAAAACCCCGATAAATACATATATGGGCATACACGACTTTCCCAACCTTACTGTTTATACTATACTGTATTAGAGCGCTTGACAAATTACTCTTGCCTATGGGTGATTTCGTCTCAAGTGTGCTGTAACTCAGACAGTTGTTTTTTACGATGTTAGGGATGGCAAAAAGACCAATGTTATT
>JAQFYC010005867.1:0-13400 GCA_034694165.1 Tomocerus mixtus | reverse complement strand
GGACGCACGGACGGACGCACGGACAGACATTGCGATTACATAAGCCAGCCTCGCACACTCGGGCGGGCTAAAACTAGCGTTATACTAGGTGGATAAAGTAACAGTAGCATGGGAACCCTCATAACGTGAATTGGAATGTTTCAAGTGTACAGAGAGCAGAAGCACATTCAATATTTGCACAGATGTATAAGTTTCAAATAAAATAACATAACTTGTATATAAAGAATAAATACTTACAAAAACATGTTAATTATGTTGTGCCACATCTTAGTGCACCTTAAATGAAGATTTAATTTTCATACAACAATATTTTTAAATATTCTTTGGCCCTGACTTTCACAGAAAAGACAGAATTTACAATACATAATACATTTATTAGTACAATAGTCATAAACTGAGGGAGATCAACTAATAGATGTGTTTAATTATAATAGTTCTAGAGTGCTACTACATAATACTACTACTACTTACGTGTTACTGTTACTTTGCATCCAAGACAGAGATGCAACAGAACTAAACTGCAGAAAGCATTTAAATAGTGAAGTGATTGATGGAACATGATGAATATTATTAGGAGAATGCGTACACATGTACATATTTAAGGAACACATGCTTATACATATTTAGATGATGCTCTGCTATAAAGTTGGAGCTTTAAAAGAATGCATGTAAGGTCGTAACAAGTTCTCCCAATTTGTAGCAATAGGTAATGGAACGTCATGTCACTGGAGTAAGTTTTCATCATTTTTCCACTGTAGTCACAAGGGAGATTGTGAGGGTCGCGCGTAAGCTGTCAAATTACGTCTAAAAAATGTCTTCTACTTCTGACGGCTTTTTCAGTTCAGGGCAAGCTTAGCTTTTACTATATGGCAGTTGCAATGAAATACACGTTGTCTAGCTAAAAGTACGAATGAATGCATAATATAATGTAATATAGTACTTACTACCTATAGTATAGGCGTATTGCACTATAAAATGTTACACGCGTGTATTTCGATTTTCATACAAAGCATAATACATAATTAAAATGCATTTTTATAAATATTTAAATCTGTCTACTGTCTGTTCTACATTTGTTGGTAAATAAATGTTCATGCGTGTTAGTCATATTTAGTATACATAAGACCATATTATTTTATGTAAATAATATTACAGTTGCGTGTTTTTAGTAGATAGTGTGTGTCCCCGTTAAATTCTGTTGAATAATCGAAGGGGTTGTGCTTATTCTCCGTTACGGGTGCATTCTGTCCTCCGTCTGAACTTAAGGGTGGCTTTATGAAAAGTTTTGCATAAAACTATCTATTCAGATTATTAGAGTAATTAAGAATTACAATATTAGAAGTATTAACAAATGGCAGCTAAAAATCTGTAGAATTTTTGAATTTTAATTTTGTACACTCCATTTGTAAGTAAATATATTTTGTAAGAACACATCAATACAAAAATTCATACAATGAAATGATTATCGTATCTCCTGCTGCAACTACAACACATGTGAAGTGCACCATCAAACGAGCACAATTTAACGAAATTTATTTCCAAGTTGTATTTCTAAGGTTGAAGGAAGGTAAATATTAAGTTAGTTCATGATCTGCGTTGTCCTATAAATAATTAATTGTATGCATCTCCGTTTGTGTAGGTAAGGTCTACATAGTGAGCATGTTTTGTGCAATAATAGAAAGAGTATGATATAGTAAAAGAGTATAACAATTTATTTTGCACGGAGTAGCTAGTTTAAGAGAAAGAAAGAGATATAATATAAGTGAAGTAAGTGAGAGAGGTAAAAAGGCGAGAGGGCAGGCCAAAGAACTCGCGTCAAATGTCACTGTTTAATTTTTAATGGAATTCGCTCCGGAGAATGGGATCGCATGAGCTACCCTTTTCTCTGGAAAATAATAGAAATAGAGACAGGCCAGAGGAAGCCAAGCCAAGCTAAGGAAATGTAAGTGAGCTCAACTCATGTGAAGTATTAAGGGAAATGGAAGAGACAAGGGGAAAGTACACTTTTCAGAAGAGTAACACTAATAAAACCTAAATAAAAACTTTACTTTCAATTTTCAATGTGGGAGTGTAATGGAAACGAAGAAAATTGCTCCTTTTCTTACTAAAACACCTAGTGCATAGACATAAGACTAGACACGCTAGGAAATGAACTTCCTACACTTTCTTAAGTTTCAATTCTAACATTCATGCATTTAGATTATTAATTTTCTTTCTGAATTGAAAATAAACATTCCCATTCTTTGTTACAGTCTGGGAAAGTAGAGAGATAAAATTATATGACAGCTCACTATGCAGATTACTACATACCTAGACATACTCTACTATTTGTACCTAAGTACCATACATATACATACTACACAAACAGAAAAAAAGATACAAACTTTCTCAAATTCTAAATAACTAAAACGAATTAGCATACAGTTTCAAAAATTAGTCAAATAGATAAAGCTAATCAAGAAAATCAACCCCGAGCTCCAAAGTCACCCCCAGAGATTCCTTCAATTCCGGAACATGAACAGAGCAATCTCATCTCAGAACAGAATAGAATGCGACGGGACAGATACGGATACGACAGAGTAGAACAAACAAAAGTTTCAAATTGCAATTGCACGGATTGTGATTGCGAGTACGACTATCAGTATCTGTAGTGCGTTACATTACATTATTACATTGCATTCCCGGCTAAACAAACTCACAATCATACAAGACTACTGGGTTCTCTTAGGTTGTTAATCTAGTCGAGTCTTCCTGATGATCATCATGCAATCCAATAAATTCTCTTCCTACAAATAAAGACTTAATGCATTATAATAACAATAAGTATTCTACCGCTTGCATTCAGCATGCTATATTTAGTTGGTGCTAACTACTAAGAACAGATTTGTATCTCATATGTGCACTAAATGCAGTTGGGGCAATGATAACATAATTAAAGTAGAAACACTGTATTCTACAATTCTCTGTTTCAAGTATGTAGTATATTATTACATACTGCACCCCGTACCCTGTGTTCTGTATGTTCATTATTAGGGACGGTGTATACATAAATACCTATATGTCATGGTCATATTATGGTTCCACAAGTGTTATCGTTCAATTAGCCACAGCATTTCCTGATTTGATAGTAAACTTATCGATGTACACTTTGTTAAGCCTATTTTTGTGTATATAAATAAAAAGAGCACAATTATTGATATCAAATCTAATAAATTACATAATAGTGGTACAACTTGGTTAGCTTCCTGAAATTATAGATGAATAGGCTCGGGTACTGCTGTACCTCCGACATGTATCGCTCATAATGTGCGCTTTCACATAGCACCTAATCTAAATTAACTCACTCACTCAACTCAACCCAATTCAAACTAATTTTCTAACCAGGAGCAATGATATTGCTAAAGGGATGTTATACGCGCTCCTTCTTATATTATCTGTGCCTATAGCTACTTAATATAAAGGACACATTAAAATATTATTAATATGCATTGTTACAATTGAATAAAAACCTTTTTATCACATAGGTAGATCTTTTCGTACCCATTCAGGTGAAGTATGTGTATATGTAGGTTTGTGCATTACACTGAACTGGCCGTAGTTAACCTGCACAATATCATTGTAATAGATTAATTATTCCCGCTACATTAAAATTACAACGGAATGCAGTTTTAAGAAGGAAGCTCTCCAATAAAATGGTAATTTATGTACACAAAAGCAACCTAAATATACTCCGAGTTTGGCTGTACAGCATTTCTTACATATTTATTGTGAAGAGAATATGTTTTGATTCAACAGGATGACTTTATATTCAGCAAAACAGATTCTGATAGTGAAAGGGGAAAACGAGACTTGACAATGAATAGCGAATAACTCAGAAAAGTTTGTCATTGTCGTTCACTTATTATTGTTAGAAAGTGAAAGCGAGTAGATTAGTTTAGCAGGAGAATGTGTAGTAGCACTAGCACTAAATTACAGTATAGGCACCAAAAATTTGCTACACTAGCAAACATACATACATCTGTAGAGTATAATTTTGCAGAAATTGTAATTTGATACAAAACTGTAAATGTATATATGCAAGAAATGTCTTAAATATAAATATACCAACATGGGAAACTACTTGATATTACTGTTTATACATATGGCGAAATTATATAAGAAGTGTAAAGTGGCAAATAGACCATTGCATATACAAACACAGCACAACTGAAATATATACCTTTTAACTCGTACGTATAAAGCTATCATAAGCAATGAGTAATCGTACTATAGTTTATTACAGTAATTCCCATTTGGGATTGCAATTTGCATTTGGATAGGATCTGCAGTGTTGAAGTTTGTAACGCATCTGTATGGAGAGAGAATACACTGTGGACAGATACAGACACACTTTCAAGTTCATGCGTAAACTTACGATTTAGTTTTTCATGGATTCCTTCACAATATTTAATCCTAAAATTTTGAACGCTTACTGTTATGCTGACATTGGGTTTTCATATTTATTTCGGTGGCTAAATTTTTTTGATTACTTATCCCTTGATTATACTATTTAAAATTGGATTCGTTTCACAATGCAAACTTTTTGATTGATTGCTGGTGAACACATTTAAAAAGTACGTTTACCAAGATGGCATAATACTATTTGTGGACGTATTTTATTCGCGATTCAATTTCAAAAACTACCTTTGTAATTAAATTACAAGTTTAAGAGCTGTGGATTCTCATGTCATTCTAGAATGTTGGAAGTAAAAACACTATTTTCGCCACAAAATTCAGCAAAACGTTTCTTTGCGAATTCATAATCGTACAAACAACAAAAAGAACAATTGTTATTTTTTCTCTTAAAAAATATTTGGATTGGATGCTCTATATTAAAAAATGCTACTACTTAATTATTTTTGGAAATATAATTCTATTACAGGTATATTAGATTCTCTCTCCGTCATTATATGTTCAAAAATTCTAAAAACTTAGATTTAATTTGAAATGCTACTGTCCATTTGTTTTTGAACATTGCTAATAAATATTTTGTTCATAAATTAAATGGGTATACTGCGTTGCTGCTGTTTAAAATAGTAAACTGCATAATAGTCCTTTGCAGGCAGCACTTTTAAACAGTGAACTAAAAGATGTAAAGAGTTGGGATGAAATTAAGCAAAGTAAAGTACATACATACACTGAATGAATATAGTTGTGTTGCTTTGGTTCGTTTGGTGCTGAGGATGAGATGGGCAAGTAAAGACAAGGCAAGAAGGAGGGGGTTTGGCTTTGCCTGGTTCTGGTTGCTGACTGTGAGAATATTTGCAATGCAAATGGGAACTCCAATGTGAATTACAATGATTTGCGTCTTTCACGTATTAAGAAGAAGAGAAAGAAGGAGAGAAATGCTTTAGTAGTAAGTAGAGTTGGCGTTGGCAGTAACGTAACTAAAGAAAGCAAGTAAGTGAACTACCTAATAGTAGTAAGTGTGAGTGAGTAAGTGAAGATAGAAGAGAATTCCTATAGCTTCCTATTACTATTACATATAATATACTTAGCCACTCACTATCTACTATCTACTAACACATAATAGGACATAGACTATTATTCTTACCATTATATTGTAATAATGTATACGGAAAAGCTCTTTAATACAGTTCAGTTCAGTTACATTACATTACAGTTTCCTACATAATCTTAAGTAGGCAGTCTTTTTCTCCCTTCCTCTTGAAATCTTCATGGTTTCCTTGTGGATTTGCATTAGAAGTGATGTGGATGTGATGTGATGCGAAGCAATGCGACGGGATAAGGCTTCTATTCTATCACTATTTGTGTCTCAACTCTTTTTCTACTCTTCTTATTCTTCCCTCAATTCTTAGCTTTAACTTATTTATGTTCATCCCTTGCCCTTATAATACTGCCTTGAATGTGGATTCGAGTTTGTATTTTACTCTTTAATTTTTAAATACTTATATTTCTGCATAAAAAAGTACCAAGCTAAAGTTAGTCCCAAAGATGTTTAGTGAAATGCAAGTCTTAATTATTAGCATTACCCATTCCATTCTATATTTTTGGCTATATTGGTTTATTTCTTGTAAAGATTGTAGTACAGATTATATAGAACCATTAACTCTGGTCGTGTTTTGAAAATAATGGTACAGAGCAGTTTTTTTATGAAGATTTGCTGCAAAAATCTGCAAATGCAAAGATTCATTTTCCAAATATTAGTATTCACTCCCACAGTAAGTTTATTTTAATGGTAAAGATAAAGTCAAGCTCTAATGTAAAGAAATTAGCGTGGTAAAGTTAAATAACTAGTATATTGCCGTGTTTTTGTGTGCAAATACAGTTTCTAAACATTACCCACAAGAAATTAACTTGTAGAAAGTATGGTTTCGCTTAAATACTGAAAATATACATATTATGTGTATCAAAACTCGAAAGCAAACCATACCACTGCTACAGGATCGCATTATATTACATGGATGGATGAATATGAGAATGCATGGGTAATCGTAATTCGTAATATACATACAAAGATTCAGATAAGCTGAATCTGTATGGAATGGGATTTTAGTCCCAAAGGATGAGCTACAAAAATAAAGGAAGCATAAGGCCTTCGGTCGAGTGTACCTACTACTTACTCTACCCTTTATAGATAATGTAGACCAGACAATAGTTCTATGTTGTATTTACTTTGTTCTATAGATCTTCAATACTTATGAAACATATGACCATAAATACATTCTTTAATCATAGTTACCATTATACTAGTTAGTTTAGTAATATAAAACTTGTTATTATTACTGGATACTAGAATTATTATTATTTATACTCGTAATTTCGTAATGCAAAGAAATTATGTAGAATACAACTATGTAAGTCGAACTCATAGTTTGATATTATTGGTATTTGGGTACATGTTACCCCGAAAACTTAAGATTCCATGTACGAAGCTCATGTATAACCTCAGAAAAGTTTTTTTGCTCGAAAAAGTTTCAAAATCTCATAAACAATCTAATTAATATGTAGCAATACAACATTTCCTGTAAAATTAGTCATTAATTTAATTAGAACAATATTATGTTGATAATTAATTACAATTAATTATTCTTTATTGTCATCTCTATGTCATATGTTGGACAATTATACCAAATCTCATCTCCCACACAAAACAGTACAAGAACAAAAAGGTCTTTATGCTTGTTGGGCATTATTTCCTACATCAGATATATACAGAGAGTTCCCAAGAATAGAAAGTGTCCCTGCAAATATATTAGTGCACACAATGCATAATATAAATATAAATATCTTCTTGACTATGAATGTTGGTCGACTCGACTGCTGCGGAAATTGTTTGCTATGCATAAGAACGTAAAGAATATGTACCTACTTATATTTCTGCATAGGATTATAATAAAATATACTTACAGGTTAGGTTTACTTATCCTTTTACTCTTACGTTCGTTAGTTATATGGTATTTCTACTTTTAGCTGTATAAAGGAGACAAAATTCTTTACGTACAAATACATCCCTATTACGTATCTAATGTCTAAGTAGTTTTATTTCATACATACAATAGTACATAGAAGAGAAGAATAGCATATTGTACGCTACACTGCAATATTTGTATGCGTGTGTGTATTAGTATTAGTAGGATGTTGCATAGTAGTACTAGAAGAGCGAAGTGGAGTCGAGTAGAGTGACTATCAAAAGTTGGGCCCTTTGGGGCTGATGATAAATGTAGAAAACGTTACATAATCTGTCCGTCCATGAACAAGTAACGAGTTGCTCATGCAATGCATTCCTACTTTATGCCTCGCTTTTATTTCTCAAAGAATAGCAGAACATAATACAATACAGACTAGGCAGATATTTATATTTATTCCACTACAAATACGTACAACTAAATATAATTCGCCCAAGTCGATGCAATTCTTCATTCAAAATAAGAATTTTCTATTTTCTCTTCCTTTATATGATTTACTATTTGTAAAATTTGTATAAAAGTTCCTCGTTTGGATTTCTGGCAAAAATGGTCATTAATGGCAATATTTAGGCATCAAAAATTGCTCTGGAAAATAGACAAAAGATCTTCGTTTTGTGTACATTAAGCATTATGTTTTACAAATAGAATGTACGGTCGATGGAATAGATATCCAGTGAGAGATAAACTACTAAAATGAAATTATATAGCCAGTAAATTGAAAATTTCTTCGCTGTGTTGAATATTGTGTTTATTAAGATTTTTGTGCATTTCTTTTAATTGTACAAGTCACAAGCATTTGAAATAGTAGATTTTATATATTATCATTCCTTTTCGGAACTATATCGTTAAGTAGTCCAGGAATTGAAATTGTTAATGCACTTTATATTTATAACATTTAGATATTAAAACTTTCTTTACAAACATATAGTATTGCATTTGGAAAGTTCAATGACAGTTTATGTATAGTTCCAGTCTTCCAGTATTTTACTTCAGCTCAGTGGTTACTTTATTGTGAGTGTTGATTAGATTCTATTTGTCCCCATTTACATCTCTCATAATTTGCGAGTCTACTCAGCCAAAATCATATCGTGAATATTATTTGGTCACATCTCCAGCAACTGCTCCTTGCCAATTGTCTTTCCCCCGTCCCCTTCCAGCAAATAATATTCGGCCTTTGTATTCACAATGGGGAACATCAGAGATTTCCTGAAGGACTCGTCAGTTTCCCATTTTACTGGACCGAAAGCAATATTCTCAAGATGCATAGTTTGTTTCATCCTTATCAGCCGTGTTACAGTTTTCTCGTTAATTTGTTTTTTAAACAAGATAACGACCAACTTTGCTCGGAAATTAGCAAACGCTTCAAATAGAAAGGCGCTGCCGCTGCAAATGGATTTCGACGGGAGGATTAACACATCCAAATGTACGAGTTTCGGGATTAAATTAGTATTGTCAAGTGTCATCTGCGCCACACCCCGCAGCGCTAGTCTTTTCAAGGCTGAAAAAGCATGATCTTCATCATTTCCTGAGAAAAGGACCCCTCTAAAACCAAAGAGTGAAACATCCACAAGCAGGGGGCACTTAGAAAATAGTGCAAACGCATTTCTCCCTTTCCCATCTGTACGCTGCCCGTTACACCTTGAAAGTATTAATTGTCTTAATTTTGGAAGGCAGATATCTCCAGATGATGAGAAGATTGGGAATTCGTGTTCTTCGAAACCAATTATCAAACTTTCTAGAGATGACGGAAGACAACGAATATCAATCCCATGCATCCCGATATTCTCGTCGTAATTTGTGTTAACTGGATCTCTAATTGTCAAGTTCTTGATTTTAATTTCTCCGACATTTTTTTCAGTTTTCTGAAATCTAGTACCGGAGATGGTTAACTGATCCACAGAAATTGGGTACCCGAAATCAAAAATAACATTGTTTTCCATAGAATTCCACGGGTAACGCAGCAGGATCATTTTATCCAAGTGTGTCCCCTCCAGTATATAATCGTTAATAACGCAGGGGGAATCATTAGTTGTTTCCTGGCCATTTAGGTAATATGAATTTTCCCTCAATTCTAAGACTCGAGGGGAGATTAGTCCATCCAGGTTTATTTTCATGCCAATTAATATCAGCGTTTTGATATTAGCACAGTAGCTGAAATTCAAATACGGTTTTTGATCTTGAGAGTAAACAAAATCCAGATGGAGTACTTGCAAATTGCAAAAATCATCAAAGTCGGCAACCCTGACAAATTCCAAAGAGTTTTGCAGGTAAATGTGCCGGAGGATAAGTTCTTTCGGTGATAATTTTACTTCTCCAGACAAACTTCCAATAAGCTCGCCGCCCTTTAAATTGATATGGGAAATTCCGGCAAGTGTTTCCAAAGAGAGAGCAAAGACTCTATTTTGCCAATAGACAGATGAAACAATTAGTTTCTTTAAATGTGGGGCAACCCATTTGTCAAAATTGTTCCCATCCGTGGTTCTCGGCGCTCCTTTCGCTCCAGCAATCTCTAACTGTGTCATCTTATTCTTGTATGGCTCAAAATACATTTCATTCACAGGTCCCGTTAACAAAGCGTGCCGAAATTTAAATGCTGTAAAATTAACTGTTCTTTCCATACTTCCAAATAGTTGTTTCATCTCGACTGGGGATATCAACATGGCTCTTGGAATTTTGTTTTTAGTCTTGTTCTCAAAGGTAAACACAGATCTCTCAATAAATACTGGATCACTGACTTCTTTCCATTTGATGGAAATAACACGACACACTTTTAATGTTTGATAGTCCACTATATTGAATAAATGGTCAAGAATCACCTACAAAATCAGAAAACATAATCGTAAATACTTCCTGCATTCAAATAATATTCCGATTAATACTTTCAGTTAATTTTTATTTGTTGTTGTTGCAATATGAATATGCTAATTAGTAGTACGGTGCAGAAAAACATTAAATTGTATTTCGGAACCTACCAGTATTTTAAGTGGATTTGTTTCAGGAGAGAAGACAAAATTTTCAGTAGTCTCCCTCTGTTCATCTTTACTTCCGGTGTTCTCTGATGATTTTAGCATCTCTGATCTTCTAATTTTAGCAAATGATAAGGACTGTAGAACCAACACTGACAGATATTAAAATTGAGCATTCAATTTGTTTCTATTTATCGCTATATTAATTCCTTCGCTTTACAACATCACATCACACTTTTCATAAAATAGTCAAAAAATTGATCTAGTTCTCAGTTCTCACAATTTATTAGTCAAAAATATTCAAGAGAATACCCATAGAAACCCATCTTTTACCTGTCAAATGTTATAGGATCACCATACTGATCCATCTTCCATCTGAAACAAAGTATAAGCAGTTATATATCAGGAACCAATGGACCGATTTTGATCAAAAACAATAGGGTTCCTAGATATCATAGGGATAATAATATTGTATACCAATACCAAGTTTTATCATTCTAAGTCAATGCGTTCGTTTCAAGTTAGAGTGTTTCCGGACGGACGCACGGACAGACATTTCGATTACATAAGCCAGCGTCAAACACTCGGGTGGGCTAAAAAGTGTCATTAAAAGCAATATTGCCAAAGATTTTATGCCCATCCCCATCCTACGACATTTTTCACTCCCAAAAGAAAATACCTTGAGAATTTACAGAATACTTGGAGTTTCTTTAGTAACTTTGAGAGTTATTGAGAAAATCGACTTGAAGGAAGGAAATCACGTAAGAAAAAGTAGAATGGATAAAGTTAATCGTTTGAGCGCTTGATAGTTTTGGTCTTTTACTTACACAAGTCTTTAGGAAGAACAAGAGTTCAAGTTTAAAGAGTTAAGTCATAAAAGCACTGCTGAGTGTCTATTGAGTGGAGGTAATGGCTCTATAGATGGCTGATATGTACTTACATCACATAACATTACATTATATCCCTTTCTTCTCCAATATTGTCTATATCTATAGTAGTTTCATCCGAACTTGTCTTGTTCTTGTCCCTCCGTTCTTTGTCTTTCTATATAAAAGATTCTTCTCTAACCACAAGCACAACCACATTCTATGTATTTTAGTACAAGAATGAGGATATCTAAAGACAACCAAAGCAAATACATAGTTTGGAAGCCCCGTAATGCTCTCTCGTCCAAATAGATAGTCAAGGCAAGAAGATCCCATTATTATCCAATCCAATCCACCCCAAAGACAAAACTCTACTTGACTAAATTCCTGCAACGCACTTTTATAGACTTTTCATCCATTCTATTCAACTTACTCTTTTGCCTTTAGGTTACATTACAATTCATCCCTTTCCTTTCCTTCCTCCTTCCCACATTTCAGATAATTCAGTTGAGTGAGTGGGCTTTCCGTATGCATAATCAACTTAAATTATTTCACACGCGTTTACAGAGACAAATTTTCTCAATTTTTCTTCTCCCGAACTTACAATGTTGATTATGTTTTCAATTATCATTCAATATTCATTTGACAAGACAAAGTACAGCAATCCTCCCACTTGTAACTACCTAAGTATACGAATATGTGTATGAACTATGAAATATTGGTATTAATTAAGATTGACACGAGAATTAATTTAATATTGCTTCTTACGGCCTTTTAACAAATAAATGATTTATCTTTAAATTATCAAATATAGTGAGGAACAGATTCTGTCAGCCAATCTAGTGGATTACGTGGCATCTTTACCCAGCATTCGATAAAATGAGAAAAAAGAATTTTGTACAAAAGCCACCGTTATCCCAGCTTTCACCTGCACTGAAGTAGAAAAAGTTTTTAGCACTTCGATGTTAGTCTTGTGACTATTTCCCCCATTGAAAACCAGTTGACATTCATGGCATTCATAAATACGGTGGAATAAAATGCGTAAGTAGAATTTAGGGATGGAAATGTAGCGTTACTGTTACTTACTAACGTTACATTAGGTTTTACATATCTTCTCAAGTTACACACGACTTCTCCTCTCTTATTGAAGGTACTTAGCTATGTAGCGTAACCGTACTCTTTTACTCTTCTTTAAATCGACTACATTTCTATCTAAAGTAGAAAAATATATATATTGTCGAATTTCACCCGACTTGACTTTTTGGTTGGATTGTCTCTGCATTTCTTACCTTTCCTGTTTCTCCTCTTTCTATTTCTATTCCATCCTACTGTCTAGTTCTGTCTAGTTATTCAGCTGAGTTAAAAAAGGAAGAATAAGAGAAAAAGAGATATTACTAGTTAGCTATTTGTATATACTATTTTATCCTACAGACAACCTACGTTATTTTAGCATTTACGTTCGAACCTGAGAGAAAAGAATGTTCAGTTGAGTTGAGTTGAGTTGACGAAGAAAGCCTTGAAGAATGCAAGCCAAGCTCTCATGTTCTTTGCTAGTAAGGAGAAAACTGAGGAAAGAAAGCCAAGGCTAAGTAAAGTAAGCAGTAAGCACTCACAGCATTTTATACACAGTAGACTGACTTGACTGTTATAGCCATAGTACAGATACAGATAGTAGCATCATATAATATATTTAGACATACATATGTACATCCTATACCATACCAGTAAAGTAAAGAAGAGAAGCTGAAAATTTCCCTGGATAAATCCATCCCCGGGGATGATGCCCGGGATTCTCGTTAGACACGAATATCCAATGAGTGAGTGTGACTTGAAACAAAAAACGGGAGCAGGGCAACGGCAACGGCAACTAGAGCCAGAAAACACACAAGGCAATGCAATGCAAGAGCATCATCTACTTTCTCTACTATTCTAACGACTACTTATGTACATATAAACTTCATATACGATAATATAGTAGAAGCTTATCACAAATTCTTTATTATCTCTAGCTATACTTAGAATATATACCTATGCACTATTGAACATTAACTATATACACCAAAGGTTAAAGCATGATGAACCTTATATACACCAAAAAT
>JAQFYC010005866.1:0-13402 GCA_034694165.1 Tomocerus mixtus | reverse complement strand
CGCAAACGGTGGCAATACCACGCGGTGGCAATAGTACGCGGTGGCAATCCTAGCGTGGAACCAATACTAAGTTTACCGCTAATTTTAGTTATTTAGGGTCCCATTGTAAGTATTCGTCTTAGGCTTCCACGTAAATAAGTTAGGTATTTCAAACGTAAAAAGGCTTAAATACCAGTAGTAATTCTTCAGAACTAATGCACTAGGAATTTATTAAAATTGGAAACGTACAGTTAAGGGAAAATTAACTACGTAAAATTACGTAAAAGCGATTACAGCTATGGAATTGGCTTGACTAATGTTATTAAATATTGCAAATTCATCTACCTTGTAGCTTGGGTTAAACCTAAAAATAACTCAACAATGTAATGATTAGCAGGTAGCAACTTGGGGATCCTATTTTGACCCGGATGCTGTAAATTCCTTAATATATAACTGTATTTGCATAGCGGATCTTAGTTTCCGGTAATTCCGAGGTTTCAGATATACCGGGATAGAATTGTGCCTTTGCCCGCAATTTCCCGCAACGAACATTTCCGGTGCACTCATAAGCTTTGCAAAGGAATCAAATATTTAATTACTATAAATGGTGACCTTCTGTACTACAGCCAGAGAGTTTTGAATAGAAACGGGAACTAAATATAAGATGTTCATAAGTTACTATTATTTTTATCATTTAATATCTTAGGTAAGCATATCTTAATAATGCTATTGCTAACACTGCTTTTCTTTATTCACAGGGACTTTACATTCAAGAATACTCAGTACAGAAAGCATGTTTGCACAAATTCCAAGGATGCTGCTAATTACACTGTAAATAGCCAATTGAGTAACGCAATAGCTACATAGCTGACTGAAAGGACTACACTACATCACGATTGCAACCCGATAATCATTAGCTAGGTACCTACAAATCATTGCTGCTCTTCAGTCCAGTCCTTTGTGACAAAAACTCCAATCAACTTCTGTCATACTTGTTATGGGAAGGAAGAAAGAGACGAAACCTCTATTAGACAAAAGTAAATTAGGGCAAACATCACAAAAAAGCGGCTTGCAAATTAAAAAGGGAGGAAAGGTCAAAGCTGGCACAAGCTCAACTGCATCCAATAAGCCGACTTTAGCTAGTGTTCACGAGACGTCATCGGAAGGTAACGACGAAATGAAGGCCGCAAGTGGATCCCGAGAAAAGTGCCTCGAGAATGAGGAGGATAGTCAACAGAACCAGAATGAGACTAGTAGCCTCAATCCGAACCCGAATCAAGTAGCTGGAGAAGTGGATCCCAGCTCATGTCCATATTCTTTTGGAGTGAGGAGCTACCTGCACCACTTTTATGAGACTGTCAATCATCCTTCTCCTGGATCTCATGTAAGTTTCACGATTTATTTTCTTGGGAATTTTGCTTCTGAAAAATATCATTCATATACCAATCACAACTTATTTATTCTTGTGAAAGTCATGCATGACTAACGTCCCTGGAGAACCGCAATGCTTTACACAACATAATTTCCTACTCTCCTACTGATTTACTTGTCATACAGCTTGAAGGTGAAGTATAAGTTCAGGTACATTGCATGTTATCTTCTGAATAGGTATGTGTATCAGTATGTATGTACAATGCAGAAACTACCTTGTAAAAGAAGGAGACTGAAAGAATTCGCAATTCCAAGGGGAAAATATTTTTGTTCTACACGGTAATGTCATAACTCTCAAGGTTTACTTATTGTAACGTGATAAACTTAATTACATTTCAACACACCTTCATTGTACACAACTTACAATTAATCCTAGTATAACAGTATAAAGTTGTAGGCACTCCGATCTAGTAGTAGTAGTAGCATTACATAATGCATTTTCTGCATACTCTTCATAAACTACTACCTAAGCAATTAATGTGGCAAGTGAAATTTTATTGCCAATTCACGGCAAAGGGATTCGCCAAAGTAGGTAACTGGAAATGAATTCCGCGCTATTGAAATACTGTATTTCAAAACACTAATACTGTTAAAGGCATCTGGAAAGGGATTCTTTCAATACTTATTGTATTATTTATATGTAGTCTGAGTACTTTACTTACTTACTACACTTGTTCTTGCTAGTGACAAGAATACTTGTTATGCTTAGTTTAGAATGTGGATCTGGAGTGGCATGCATATTTGTGGCAGTGGAAAGACATGAATATTTCCCGAACCTCGTAAATATGCTGAAATAAAGCTTTACAACTGTATATGTACATAATACACAAGGTCACCTCCTTCCCACTACATAAATGTACGTGACTACAGGATGAATTTGATAGCTTCCATCATTAAAGTCACCAAATATCTATGAATAACAAGCAATGTAGAAATCTTACCCGAATTCGGTTATTTCTATTCTTTTATATACCATTCCGAAAAATATTGAACCCAATGGTCATAGTCCTCATAGTCGTACATTCGTACGATTCTGTCGTATGCGTAAAACCCTAAAGGTGAAGGTGAAACGAGTGTCATTTCTTTTTAACGTTGTTAGTGTACTTACATTAGTAGCGTCTTTTTTTTTTGTTTTAACTTTTTAAGTAGAGATTTTCCTGTTCAGTATGGTTTGAAGTGACAATACTCATTGTCAGTATAGAGAGTCTAAATATCTACTTTCTCTACTCCTTGGAGAGAAAACATAACGTAAAATAAATGAAAAATTTCAAAAGAATGCCCATCTATATCAGACAGGAAGTACTTTTAGTACATTAAGCTAACTCAGTTTTTGATGCTTTGAGTTCGGAGCTCATAGTAAATGATTCTCAGAACTGTGGACCAAATTGCTGCTATTGGTAAAGCGACGGTTTATTTAACTTAGCAAACCCATACCTTCCTCAACCCTCCGAGGAAGTTTCTATCGTTTAAAGAGTTACACTTGACATTAAAACTGAGTGCACTTATGCAAAAGTACATTAAACAGTCTAGGAATGTTTGTAACCATAATATCGCCCGCTCTGCAGACTAGTCGGCTCAAGAGAATTTCTTCGGTAAACTAAAGCAGCTGGTTGAAGAGTATGAAAACAAGATAAGTACTAAGATTGAGTAAAAGCGTTTCTTCGTCATTGGGAAACCGAGAGAAACTGATGGAAATCTAAAGTTTCTATAAAGTTTCTGAAATGTCTATAGGCACTTTATGGCTTTTACTTAGCTATATAACGATCTTTGATATATAATGATATCCTAGTACTAGGATTACATATAGAAAGCGTTTCTTAGAAATTTATTGGAGCAATTGTAATTGTAATGGATTAAGTGGAGAATCATAGATGACTGTTAATTGCATGACTTCAAGATAGGAAACAAACAGTCATAATATTAGGCAAGCAAAATAGTTATCTCTAAGTTAAATCGAAAGTTGTTTACTGTTTGCACTATCTCGTTAGCTTGCTCTAG
This sequence comes from Tomocerus mixtus, assembly GCA_034694165.1. Taxonomy (NCBI): domain Eukaryota; kingdom Metazoa; phylum Arthropoda; class Collembola; order Entomobryomorpha; family Tomoceridae; genus Tomocerus; species Tomocerus mixtus. Next base: position 9,994 of record JAQFYC010005866.1, on the reverse strand, counting down.
AAATGTCTACTGTGAACAGTTGCAACAGTATTTATCTACATAGCATCAAGTTTCTTTAATTTGAGTGGAACTCTTGCCATAAACAGAACTTCAATGTAGAAAGGACTTAAGAAGATTAAGAAGCCAATGGCAATGATGATCAAGGTTCAGAGAAAGTTTGAGTTGGTTGTTGATTCCGTTCCTAGAAAGATCAGCATGAAATGAAACTGAAGATCAAAAACACTAGCAAATAATTTTGTTTCTTTTCCTGTTATGCTTTAGCCGATCAAAAACTGAAGTGAATTGACGATCGTAAGCTGACTCTGGGGCTTTGAGTCAACTAAACTTCTTTTCCCAACTAATAACTAACCCCAATCCCTAGTTTTAAATGTTCGCCTTAGTTTGAGACGTAAAAATGTTCCCAGTGTCCTATATTTGACATATGCCCTACGATACGAATATCTGCATAGTACCTCAACCATTCTTACATACATACTACTAATACTAGGAGAATAGTATAATGTATTGTAAAGTTCCTGCTTTGTGACTGCCTTGAATGAAAAAAAGGAAAATTGCCGGATTATAGTTTCGACTAGATACACATCTCGTTCTGCCCTACCCACATATACTATGCATTACATATATTGTAGTGAATATAAATATATGTGTGGGAGGGTATTGGGTAGAAAGTTGTATAATATGTATGTGTATTGGTATTATGCATGTGTTTTATAGTGTTTAAGTAATATAGATAAAGAGGAGTTGAGTTTGGGACGTTGGGAGTTGGTTGAGGTTGTCGTAGAAAGAAATCGATAATGACAAAAGCTGTTTCCCTTGGAGAGTCCAACGAAAGCTAAAGAGTCTCTGCTCTGTTCCATAATATTCCTATCTCTTCTTCTGTTCTTCTACGTAACATAGAGTTGACTTGACTTGACTTGAATGCATATAATAATATATTAGGTCCACACCAGGCCAAGTTAGGCCATTCCAGGCCAGGCCACACCAGTCAGTAAAACCTTCCTCAAAGGGGTAAACAGGAAAGGAAAGTACTAGAATGCCCATTGAACGTGCCAACAGCCACGACTTAAGTTACTAAACTAACTTTATTTCCCATCCGCTCTTCTACACTTAAATTACATAACATTGCTCTACTTAGCTATATTATACTCACTGGCTTACTCACACTATAAACATACAGTTGCAATTAGTTAGTTTGCAAAATGACTCTTACTTAGTGAGCAGTCAGTTCTATTATATAAACTTTCAGGTAGATAGTAACAAACTTGTAAACCAAACTAAAGTAGAGAGAAAGCAGAGTAATTGTGACTTAGGTTGAAATTAACATGAATATCCTTGCTGCAATAATAATACAGGGTGTGCATTAAGGACTCGTATTGCTACTACGTATTTACGTGGGGAAAGTATATATGCTTTCACTTTGTCATTATCAAAATTTTTAATGCCTAAACATATTGAGATACTTAATATATATTCAGTATGACCTAGATTGTCTTCCAAAATTCACTTTAGTATTTTAACTAAAAATCTCGAGCATGTTATTGTGATAATACTTAATTGTTGACCATATGTAGTATAGATGAGTATTAAACCTATCAAATAATATTTAGGAAGGTTCGTCCTTTCTGGCTAAGCTTCTTCTCCTACTTATTTTAGACCCTGTAAAACAGAAAATGCACAAACTAATTTCTCTTTACATATACTACTACATACATACTATCTCCTGTATTAATTATTACAGTACCGCCGTAATACTCTAATCCCTCGGATATATGCCGCAGTTTATGTACCATTTGCAGTGTTCGTTTGAATATAACTGTTGATAACCCGTTGTGACTTCTGTGACATTTGTCTGACCCAGGAAACCTTACGGCTTATCTAAAAGGGCGGCTTGTACTCAAGGAATAACAGTTTTACTAGAGTTTATGCACTTGCACTAGACTGAAGTGTAGTGTTTTTAGAAAGTGGTGTCAGTACTAGTAACTTGCATTCCCCAAGGAATCCGTCCCGTCATTTCATATTACTAGAATTGAAGCAGAATTGAGAACTGGGAGTGTATAACGTAAATACCTCGGAAGTTAGTTCCATGATTTTAGTAGTCGTAATTCTACTATATTATTTTATGATGGCAACCCAAGGGCACCCTCTTAGGAATTCCTTTAGACCATAATCGAATTCTTTGAAATTACTGGATGGAAACTAGATCTTTCATTATTTTCCAAACCGCTTATTAAACTCTAACTATTAGTCTAGGTCCATAATACTTATTATTACATATAAAGTATTTAATAAAGTATTTCCCCCCTGTAGTACTTATAACATACATCTACTGGAAGTTTGTTTGAATAAGTAGCAGTAGTCTCAGTAATTTGATGCTTTACTTTCCACTGGGCAAATTAGTAGCTTAATTATTTAGGACCTGGATGGTGTTACGCGTAATTCCAGTTTATTGTTTACATTTCCAATTATTTTATTATTTGTTGCATAATTTTCGCTCGTTTCATTTATGTGTGTCTGAGATTAGGAAAGTTCGTTTACATGTTTCTTTCTTTGTTGCTAATTGTTCCTGATACTGTGCAGTGTACAGAGAAACTTTGTCTTGTATTTAAGTAGGTATGGATTCTGCAGCTGGTTTGGTCCATGTTATTAAGCCTCTTTTGTTTGTTAATGGTGAAAGGTGAGCAGAACGTGAAAGTAGGAGATTACAATGATGTAGTAAATATTCATGAGTAAAAGGAGCTTGGTCGCAGACACAGGCTTGTTGCAGTTGTGAGGCACTAGGTAAGTTAAAGCCTATCAATTATGTAGGAAAGCTGTTTAGTAGGACAGTCAAGCCACGCCAGAAGGCAACGGGAAGGAAAACTTCTAGAAAGTATGGGAGCTCAAGAATTTGTGTGGGTGTTTTTTCAGATAGAAAATCAAATTTACGTACTTTTACACTGACAAACCTCATTAGCTCTCCAAATAGGAGAAAACTTTCTCCAAAACTTTCTTATCGACTTGATGTTTTCTCCGGATCCACATCGAGATCCACTTTCTTATAATATAAAGAACAGATATCTACTCCTTCATCAACAGATATACAAGAATTATGTGAATTTGATCCGTTCTACTTTTGCAGATATACAACAGGCTATTTTATTTATGCAGTGCACAATCCCGTAAGTAATACATATGTACCTACCAAACTTTCTCCTTGGTGAAATGTCAATAAGTCGAAATGTATACAATACACGTCCACGTTGTATACTTAGTTAGATTTCTATGTATGTGTATTACGGAATCACCAGTATATAAGAAATCAAACGCTACAGTTTTCTTTCAATAAATTCCCCAATAGTTTTATTAGTAACTTTAACTTTGGCAAGATTGCAAAAGTTGCAGAAAGGATTGTAGTTGGTACTAAGTATACCTACAGAAAATGCAAAGCAGAAGAAATACGTGCACACTTGTTTTCCCTGCATTCTTCTTTCTTCATATGGAGGATATACATGTTTATAATATCTGTACTATGTATGTGTACACCAATATATTACATGTGCTCGATCATGCAGTAAACCATGCATGGATGCTCATCGTCAGCATTCACCGATGTATGTATTCATTTTTCCTAGGGAGCTTTGGATTTACTATGGACTAAATTCTACTTTCACATTTCTCTGACATCACACAGCTTTGTCTATAAATAGCTACTTTATTTAAATGAATCAGTTCCCAGACTAACATCTTGTGCAGTGTTCCATGTTCCATTGTGTTATTTATCCTGCTTATTTGTAGGTCTCAACACTCAGCACAACCTACTAGTGAAAATAAATACATTTTATCCTAACAAGGATTGTATATAATTTTGTTCTTTTCAAAGCGTTGGCTTAGTTTGGAAGATATTACATAGTACACAGAATTTTTGCAACCTACGCACACGGAATTCTCAGCTACCATATGTAACGTAGCAAGCATCTCTAATTTCATTGAGAGATTTCACAGTTCGTTATCTAATACTACTTTCATTTATATAAGTGCCTACCTGTAAATACTTACTTAAGTACGTATAAATAGTAACTTCTACACACAACGAGATTTTCCGAGAATAATTTAATTCACTCTTTTTCACAAGCAAGTTACATAAGAGTTTACTAGAAATCCTATTCTTTGACAACAAGATCCCTGACTCTTGAAAGTAAATAAGAGTTGTATGAAAAATATGCGAATTCTCAGAAAAGCTGTAAGCTCCTTTTCTAATGCTATGCTGTTGTCATTGTTATTTATATCGTTTAGTACTACCTATATAATTACTGAAAAGGTAAACAGAAAATACAAAGTACACTAAAGGTTATATCATACATACACGATAGATGACTGTTCGTTGAACTTTCGTTCTGCTACTAGATTAACGCTGACGGCGTGGGTGGGCAGGGATGAATATTTTGAGTCCTAATTGAACTAATTCGTCAGGCGTTTTATTAAATATTAGATATAAAGGCGACTATATATAACAGTGTGCTTTAATAATCCATTATCCTGTGAGTCTGATGAAAACTAACATTCTAAAGCAGTGATTACTGATTACTATCCTTGCTATATACAGACCAGGTTTATATAGAATATAATTTGAAACGCTTGTAGAATATTATTTTAATATACAAGTTACTAAGTTTTCACTAAGAGTACCCTCGGCTACAACAGTTATGTGGCTGGGAAACTGTATCATCATACATAGAAAAGGTTTGGTAGATTTCTCCTCCATCCTTTTAGGGTAAATATTTTAAATCCAGTATTCCAGTCATGTCTGATCAATACCGAACGAGTGGATGAGTACTATTTGACTAGCTTTCGTAAATAACAAGTATGTAGGTGTTATCAGATAATTTGCAGTAAATCAATACTGTTGTGGTTGTGATAGCAGACTACATACATATAGCGTCATTGAATTTCATACCAATATAAAAATGTACTTATCGTTAGGTTCGAGTCCATTAGAGTGCCAATTGTTGCGTATGGTAAACAATTTCAAGGGTACTCAAGTTTATTTGTTATTGCACAAAACAAGTACGTCGTGGATTGCAACTCGTATTACAATGACCGCGAAATATTCGCAACGACACTATATTTTATCAGATTTCCATATATACTATATTTTATTGCCGTTTGAGTATGCCGTATCTCCTCATTCTAAGTAAAGTAACCAATAGCACAGCCGACGGAGACAACAGCTCGATAAAAATAATAACTTTTAGTACACAATTTTTTGCTACAATGTAGTTATCTACATTGTATGGTAATAAAGCAACAAAATAACAGGATCATCGGTTCCCTGTAATTTAAAGAATTTCGTTTCTTTGCATTTGAAGGCAAAATATGTATTATGTATTACCACACGGCATACGGCACAGTTATAACATTGCGAGTATTGTATATACTTATGTATGCCCAGATTATTACCCATGAAAATTATATAGGTTTTATATGTGTTTTTCTCCTATGTACATTGTCTTAAAGAACGAAAATGTAAAAACCTCCCATGAAGCATTACAGATTCACTGAAGGAAATAAGGTCCAGTCACCAGTTTCATGAAACACAGTAAAATCATAATTATCAAAGTATATCAAAGTAGGTCGTGGGGCAATAGGAAAACAAAGCAATGGATGAGGATGTTCTCTACATGGATTTACATGCATGCATACTGAAACCATAGCAGGTTTTGTTCATTTACTTAATTGTCAATATTATTAGAGTAAATTAAACGTGTGGTTTGGTTAGCTGGTTTAATTTAGTTCAATCAATTTTCAGAATCCGATGTGATGTGATGTGCTAGATCTACTTCTGTACCATACTAATGGTTCTATGTATATATTTCAATAATTAGCACCTAGTTGCTTATAATTAGCAAATGATGCTGGTTTTGTTATGAAAAACAAGTTTGTTCAACTGTTCTGCTGTCATTCTCCCGACAGATAAGATAATAACTTGTTGGTTAGTTGGTTGCCTGCTCCACTTGCATAAATGTTATTTGATGACACGGAGATTATTCCAGAGGAAGTACCTAACACTACAAACATTAAACATAGCACTCTGAAATAATTAATTAGGGTACATGGAAGAATACAACACTCATATTACTACTGAGGTAGATACATAAAGGAATAAATATATTCAGATATACATTACGGTATATATATCTAAGTATGATTAGTTTGATGAAACTATATCCTCTAAAGAAGTTATGAGCATGCTTTTTCTATATCTAATATATTTAGCACCTAATGAAAGTTCTCTTTTGTTTTCCACTCTCTTTTACTCTCTCAAATTAGGACCCTTTCATCTCCCACGCAAAATCCATACAAAACAGAATTATAGGAAATAGAAAGCATTCAACTGCATGGAAGCATTATGAAAATATGTGACTCGTACATTTTTATGTCATCTTTACATAGTACCTGTAATAAACAAATCAAAAATATAATTTGTGCTTATCTACACAACTATGTACACATAAATCACACGCTTACACTACTTAAACATGCAACTATTTATTATGTATACCTACATACTGTACTTTGGTATTGGTACATACATAGGTACATACTGTACTTTGAAAATAACTGAATTTATTACATACGCATGTTATACTAACAAAATGTTGCAAGAGTACCTTCAATTCAAAAATTCATTGATATCGTGAAATCTGAATATGCTAAAATCTGAATGACTTAATTTTTTGAGTAGGCAATCTACTATTTCATCCGATTGCTGAATGCTAATTAGAATGTTAGAGTTCAATCTGAAGTATCTTTTTTTTTTGCAGACAGGACCACTTCAAAGTAGAATCCTGTTGTCTACAATAACTTCGAAATGCTTCCGCAATAATTTGCTAGTAAGAGTCGTGCGCTCCAAAATGTCCCAATTCCTTCTAAACGTAGCTAATATCAACACTTAATTAATGTGATAAGCTACTTTTGGACTTAAGACAGTCTGGAAATAAGCTCCTTTTTGAATGACACACAAAATACTTCATTGATTGTATCTAATTCGATGCGTAAATAATTGCGAAAACTCTTAAAGGTCATTAGTAATTATCTACTATTTCGAGAATTAGTTCATTCCATATGTTACAAAAAGAAGGCACTAGTCCCCGGAGGTTCTCCTATCTTTAATATCTCCTTGTTCTGATTTCTTCCTTTACTCTGTGTCCGCAAGCAAGGGATTAGGTAATGGTTATGCAGGAAAAAATATCATCTCACCTAGATATGTGAAATTCCCGGATGTATTTTAGCTGATGTATTACGTCATAAGTTACTCAATCTCTTTTTCAGTGTTGTACTAGTCTAATCTTGTAGTGTTTGTCGTCTACGTACAATGTGTACTAAAGTATATTAAAATTTCACAATACAAGCATAGCAAAGCAAATCATTCACCTCGCCATATATCGAACAAATATGTATAAGCTGATGCGAGTGCCATTTTATTTCAGAAATCGTTTATTGTAAGGTTACAAGTTATTCTGTTTGCTTATGTAGTCTGGTGCTTAAACTGTCAACTGTATTCGCTGCTATATATTTACTTGTTATCTAAAAGTGTATAGCCAACCAATATGTAATTTTATGATATCCTTGTCTGTTTGGCTAGCATTTCGCTACGCTATCATACAATACCATATCAAGAAAAGGTCATATACCGACCTGGAGCGTATGTAAATATTTATATCGACAAACATTGCATGTATGTATCCCAGCCAAATGAAATTTCGTGCCTTGTAGCTAAATATTAGTCAAGGTACATGAATGAGAACATGCTTATTCTTCCTTACTACTATATGTAGAGCAGTATTTTCAATCAATAGGTAAGTAACTTTTCCAAATGTAAACGTAATGCCATTATATGTAAGCTCGTGTATGAAGGATATCTGGACCTAATAATCCTTTCTAATATTCCTATCAAGACATAGTAGATTGAGCAGCCTCGTTATATCATCACTTACCCACACTACAGCACATGAGCTTATATATGCAGTATGTAGAAATGTTAAAAAATAAGGGATCATCAATCAAGCTCAGAAATGGTTTACGTCACATACGACTTGAGGCTAACAATAAGTTGAACCAGAATTCGTTTCAGCTTTCTTAACTTAAGTTGTGTAGGAGTTCGTTCCATAGAAATAGGAGGATAAGGATTCCTAAACGGAAACCACTCCTCCATTTTACTAGTATGATGATGATGGTTGTTGTATCAACTGAGGCGAAGTCGACCGAGTTTACTGCGCCGCGGTCTCAAAGAAATTCGTCGTTTTATCAGACACAGAGTGATATCTTTAAGGGAGGCATGAACATTAGCTGGGGCAATATATAAATGCTATTTATAACTGCTATAGATGTTTACACCAATGCAATGCATGTCATATATTAGGATTACGAGCCTAATAATAATATAGCTACCACTTTATAGTTGAAACTTTTTATATCTAACCATGTTATTATGTTCACTGTTCTCACAAATAATTTGAACTTTATGATCAAGGACATAACTGGTAAACAATGTAGCTAAGATTGCTAAAGGGTTATCACAGAAATAAAATATGGTTTTGTTAGCGGAAGACAAGGAAATTAAGCAATCTGATTTGTCATTTCATCCGTTGTTTTCCATTTTTAGAGGTTATTGCAACGTATTCTTCTAAATATTTCGCTTTAAATGTAGTTACTATATAGGTATATGCGTATCGTGTGTCGTGTGCCATTATTTCTGTTAAGATATCTATGTCAACACATTTAATTGCTCTTTAGATTTGTGTTGTTCCTTTTTCTTTATGGATTTCACTGTATGCAATTATGTACACGTTTTATACATAAGTAAAGTCTACGAGCATTTCCACATATCCCAGATTAAAACTTTGTATAATCAATTACTATATACCTAATGTTGTTCGACATGACATTCAAAACACTGCTAAATCTGTATCAAAGTGTAATAGAAAACGCGTGGGATACTTTATTACTTTATTGCGCTATACAATTAGATTTTTCTTAGAAGCTCAAGTGACCCTTTGCCTTTGGTGATAAACAGCACGCTCATTGCCATGCAAAAATGTAAGGTGTCGAATTACGATTGAAATCATAAGAGCCATTAAGTATTACAAGTGGGGGAGTATTATTAAGGTATGTATCTATAGTAAGCGTATAGAAGGGTATCGCAATATAGTAATCTGAATGAGTACCTCAGAAATGTTTTTCAAAGGAATACTCAGACGCGGCTTGGCTGCACGTCTGCGGTTTTATTTTGGACTGAAGCTAAAGTTGTGAATAGCAGTAGTCAACAGGAACAATGGAATTGCGCTACAAACCAACTGTGAATCACTCAAGAAACTATACACTATACATTAAAGCCGTACTCATTCTCCTACTACGCATACAGTCTATTCCCTACTACTTCTACTGCATCTTTCCCACTTCCACTAATTGTACCCACAACTGCCATTAGTGAGGAAAACAATAAAAACTGTTTTCACTTTACTTCGCCGACGATGAGATAGAATTTCATTGCATAGTTCTGTTGTGGCTTAAGTTATCTCATTCTCACAGTTAGAGTGGAATGGAGTGAAATACAATTTCTCGTGTCCTCTCTTTCTAGTACTTTCTACGTTTCGCTCTATGATACCTATTTACTTACTTATTGCATACGCAGCATTCTATTGTATTTAGTAAGTATCTGTCTTTTCCACAAAGCCCAAACAATGCTGAAAATAAATACTTAGCACAAAAGTGGAAAGTGCAATAGAAGTCTGAAATACTCGTACTAAGAACTTATCACATACCCTATAGTTTTACTCCCTGCTTTGCCACGCTCCTTCTCAGCTTGCTAAATATAAAACACGTGAATTGTAAACCTATTTTTTTGAGAATGGTTGCATTGCACACAAAGGCAAAGTAATTTAAAAACTGCCAAGCCCGTATATGTAGCCCGCCCGAGTGAGTGTATTGCTGCATAATTACGACAAATATCCTTATA
>JAQFYC010005865.1:0-13409 GCA_034694165.1 Tomocerus mixtus | reverse complement strand
CAGTAAATCTGCTAATTTATTTCCTCCGCCACTTTTAGTAAAAAGCTCCGCCACATAATTACAAGCCGTAATAAAATACCTAAATTTATAGATACACAAGTAAAATAATGTATAATGAATTATATAATTTTTATATGTGCACACATATTCGGAGATTAGAAAATAAAGATTAAACTACCGAGCAGGCGAAGATGAACATAACATAAAATAAAATAACATCCCATAACATACCTAAGACGACAATAAAAAGAAGAGCAATTCATCCCTTCTTCTTTCTGTCCCATTAACATATATTTATAGTGAATGAGTCTCTACTGTATATTACTAAATACCAAATAATTTAGTTCTTTATGCATGCAGTATAATAAGTGCAAGGAATAACTATAATGTGTATATTAGTGCCTAACCGTTCTTTCTCGTCTGATGCTAATGGTCTATTCAACGCTTTCTATGTATGACTACAGATTTATATGCATGGTTCTCTAAATACTTATGCATGAATAGTTAATGTAATGCAATAAAACATAACCTTATGCTTACGTCTGCACTGTACAATTTATAAAGGAATGAATGTTCTATGTAGTACCTACTACTATCACACATACTATTTAATATCTGCCTGCCTACCTAATGTAAAGTTTGCTCATCTAACAATCACTTACGAACTCACGGATTCAATTCCGTGTAAGCAAATAAGGTTACTTATGTTTAGTATAAGTATATGAACCTACAGATAGGTATTTAAAAATAATAGAGAAACTTAGGTAATCGTAATGTATTAAGGTATGTGTGTTGGAAGCAGTTAAAAAAGTTTATGCCCTTTACAGTATTAATTATAATGATGTGATACTAATGTAAAGAATATCTTAGTAGGTACATTATGTACCTAAGTAGCTGTAGGTATGTAAATAAGTATCTGTGGAGAGTGGATCCTTTTCTCCTTGTATGTATTGTAGAAAGAAGACAAAGCTTTTATGTAAGCACCTCTGATAATGATAATAATAGTATTTAGTAAGGCACTTGTACTTGTACTTTGACAAACAAGGCTCCTACTACATAATTGCACCTGACTGACTTCTCAGTTAGCTTACTGGACGACCATTTACGAGATTACCATGAACTTGACCATAACTATAAGTACACCTACAAAAGCACACATAGATGCTAATACAATAGGTACAGATCCCTGCTTAACTTCTACATACCATTACAATAAAGCACTAACAATGTATGGAGGTATGTGTTTGTCATTCGAAATATTTCTCGAATTCCTATTGTTAATGTGTGTGTGCATAATATTGTAAATACAATACGAGTATCCATATAGCTATACAGGCATGTGAGTTATCAAAAATGTAAAACATTTGACCAGCATTCCAGAATAGCTTTCCCTTACTACATATTTATGCCATTCTTAATTATGTACTGGAATTCCTCTACGACTTAATTTGAATAAGTGACATATTCATTCGTAATGCATAATCCACTTGCTAATAATGCAAAAGTTATGTAACTATGTACAATTATATACAATTACAATATTGTGAATAAACTGTTTTCAGCTTGATTTAATTAAATACTTTGTAAATGATTATTTTAAATGATTTTTTTATTATGTACAAAAGAAAACTGTATGAATATATTGGGTGAATATTTTATATGCATTTATTAATAGTTCATTCGTCTCCAGTATGTACCTAGGGCACTATTCCGGCATTTATGTCTCCAACGAACTTTTTGAAGGTATGTAGCGCTTAGCCCCTGTACCCGAAATTGGTTGCTTGGATTTGGCTTTGGTTTTGTGTAATGTTCAACTTACAACTCGCTAATTGACCTGAATGACAGGGAAAATGCATAGCAAGTAGATGCTACAGAATATTTTGTGACTGTGAGTGGAGTGACGTATGCATATGTGAATACATAAAGTATGCAGGTATATGGCTTTAATTTTCGTAGTACTTTATTGTTAGCTATGACTATTATGATGTGTCTGGTTGTATGCCTAGGTAATGTGGTTTTATAGTTATTCGAGCATAGGAACGAGTGGGGGATCCCGTGTAAATACTTGCTTTGTTAGAACTACGTAACATTACATACGTAGTAAAGTAATGTACACATATTTTAATAAAATTCTATTGTATTAGTTATTTATGTCTATGTCGTAATGTATGTATTGGTGTGGAGTCAACGAGTCAAGTACGAAGGTACATGCAAACAGATCCATACATTATTAATACTTTTGTATAACAATACCTTAAGCTATACAGATCTAAAGTGTTACAGTAATATTGTAATATAATAGTAATATTACCTACCTTTTGTAGTACAGATATATTATATCATTGACTAGTTATGCAGCGTCTCAATTCTCGAAAACACATCTAGATTTTTGGTTTTCACGTTGTAAAGTACATTACTGGAGTCACGGCCAGTCAAAAACCTCTACAGACTTTAAGCAACGAAGTATGACATTGATTTGACTTCATTGCTCACACATATTCCCTGTTTGTACTTACTATTACATATTTTATTACGCTTGCTCACTTGCTACTCGCAATAAATTAGAATAGCACCTTTTTACTTTATTTTTATGAATAGCAGTTGAATGATGAACAATTTTGCAGTAGTGTACGAGAAACAGTAAATATTTGTAATCCAAATTAATCTTTTGAATTGCCCATAAGCGAATAAATTTTAAAGGTATAGTTATGTTTATGTAAGTACTATTAGTTATATAATATTTTATGTCTTCCATGTGAATCAAAAGCAAAAGTGAGACATGTACAAATTACAATATAGATAATTTACTGATGATAATAATATGCTTATCGTGTGAAGGATTTCATTGTTTGCGATAGACCTATGGAGCGGAATAAATGTAGTCGTGGCTTAATGTAACGTAAATGCTGTTTTCCGTGGTTAGTTCCCGACAGTCACGACATGCCCAGAAAATCTTAAGCTCAAGAAATATTATTTAACGCAGTACCCGCACTAAGGAGGATGAATTCACATGATACTTCATAATGTGTATAGATAGATACATAGTTACTTATAAATAAGGTATATGTATTTGACTAAACTTTTCTCAGGTTTGCCTTATGCCTTGACTAACGTAACAATCAGTGCAACAAAGGAATAGAGAAAGGGATAATTGACTCTTTGACAAAGTGGACAGAAGATAGGACACTAAAGACAAGGGAATTACAAACGAATAGAAAGATACGCAGGAACAGTATAGATACACATATCTCACGTAACATAATGTAAAGGAAGGTAAGTTACAAACATCATGTACAAGGTGTACCCTGCTTTCTTCCCTTTTTGTCAACTTTTAACATTATGAGAAAAGATTCTGAAACTATTAGAGCACTAAGGACTGGCGATGATGTTAAGTGGAGAACAATAGATCAAATATTTCCTTTACAGATACAACCTGGTAAAGATAAGACAGAAATTCAATCACAAGATAAATCTTAACTGTTGTCTTCCTCTGTGAAACACAAAATACTCTTTTTATTTTATTGTTTACCTTTACAAATATCTAAAGTCTCGAACTACATACGTGTCTTGTCTTCTTAAAGCGTGGGCCTTTTGTCCAGAGTCCAGTTCCTTCCTCATCCTCATAACGTCACACTCCGTTCCCATTCTTAAACTCTGGGAAGAAACGATACGCAAGCAAGAATGTGGGATACTTGTATTTAGAGTTCTAAATATAGATCACTAAGATAAAACATACAACTTCACCACAAAGACAGACTAACAATTTCAAATTTGGTATAAAATGCTTCCTTCCTTGTATTTGTGTCAAATTTGTACATCCCTGCATTAAAGTAAAATTAAATTGTGATTGGCGTCTTGGACAAAATTGTCAATTCGCTAACTAATCATTAGCCATTCATTAGAGAATTTTATATTTTTATAAATTACTAATAAAAATAAATTCATTTATTTAACATCATAACATGTACCTACATAATGTTTTAAATAAATTTATTAAATTACTTGGAAGCCATCTAGAATTCAATACTACTCCTCTAAAATTATATTCTGTATATTATTAGTAGATGAGTATGGTAAACAATGGGATTATTTATTTATTACTAAAGACCTAAAGCAATTTAAGAATAGCTAGCACATTCATTTGAGAATTGCAACCAATTCTCGCTAAGCTGTGATGTACTGATATTGATTTTAGTATCGGTATAGATAATCTCACAAGAAACTTTATCGCTGCAGTACTTTACTTACTGTAATATATTCCTTCCTTTCTTTTCTGCTATGCTATTTTATATATTTACGTTGTAATCCATGTCATGAGATATTTTCACGCATTCCTGGCAGGGCATGCTAAATGTTATACCCAAAGTACATACATATATAACATGTACCTATATCTTTACTGCTTGAAAGGAAAAAGATCAACGTGACCTACGAGAACATCTTAGCACATAAAATAAGTTAAGAGTTCATTTCATACATTGAATACAAAGTAGTTCACTTCAGTTCACTGTCCTGCTCTTTCAATGTTAAAGAAGTTGAAGATACATAAGTATTACTCGTCCTCGTCGCGTAATCACTATAGAGTAGGTATCGAGTCTAGGTATAATACTACGTTAACTTTAGTTTACATACCATGCTTTGCTTTGTTAATACATACATAGTAGGTATTTGGTAATAATTGTCACCCTCATACATCTGGCGATGGTATTTGTTCTTATAGAAGTAAGTATAAGTAATTTGAGTTTATAGGTGACAATAAGCAGTAATTCGTAGAACACAGTGTCTATTAACTAAACAGTGAATAGGATGATCCTTACAAACAAAAGTGTTTATAATGTAGTTACCTACCTGTAGGTATTGTGTTTGTATGTAGCTAACTAAGGTAAGTAAATCCAATAGTAGGTAGTTTAGTTTCCAGTCCCTTCATTAAGATTTGTAGTAATAAAGGTAGAAATGAGACAAGGCACTACAAGACAGAGAGCAAAGTAATGCACTTTATTTTACTTTCCTTTTCCTTGTTCCCTTTAACACTACTGATCCGCTAGTAGTGATTTCAAATTGGACTTCAAATTAGAGACAGACAACAACTTAGTACTTAGCATTTACAATTTCACATGGGATGCGATGGCTCATCGGTTGGCCTTAGCTATGGCTACACCACAGTATGACATGACATGGCATGGCACGACAAAGGGACTCTCAGTTAACTAATGTAGTAAAAGCTAACTAACTAAAACTTACTCTCTAATACATAATACACTGCATTCTGCCTATAAGGAATCTGGTACAAAGGAATTTCTCAATACGAAATGAATTTTGAAGTTTTTTTTTTGGTTCATAGATATATATTATAGCACATATGTGTAAAAATGGATACAAGAAATAGGTACCCGCGAAAGGAAAATTTCTTTAATGGAACAAAATTACTGAAAAGTAAATTTTAGTCTGAGAGACGTTCATAAGGATTTTTTCTATATTTAATATTCAGCCTAGTCTATCAATATCCTCTTAATATTACTCAAGAATTTAAGGTCTACTTAAAGGTTACAAAATTAAGGAACAATTATAAGCTTTAATAAGATATTTTTAGCACGGCCTCTCAAGTTTCCTTGTAATCAGAATGCACTGTACTTACATATTTACTAAAGTCTAAGGGGACAGGTAGGTATTCGTATTTATTTTATTTTATGTATACTATTTACTAATCGTCAGTCAAATATCAACTTTCAACTAAACTTCACTCTCTTGTCTTGTATTTACTTTGGAAAAGTTTGAAAGCGCACATTCTTGGCATCCTTAAGCTAAGGGAAGACAAAGTCACCGAAATAGTTTTCTCCACGTTGTTTTTGTCTGATCGTCTGCAAGAGACTACACTAACCAACAGCCAATAACTATTTTGTGTCCACCAGAGATCTATTTATATTAGGGAGAGAGGTGAGAACATGAAATAATTGAATAGGCACGACAGAGTCTGCCTAAGCATTTCATCAATGACTAACTATGTACATTAAAGTACATATCTACCTCTGCTCTGTTCTACATGTCATTAAAAAACTCGAATACCTTTTTATTGCACTCCATTCCCTTGAACATTACATTATAGTTATGTAGAAATAAAATAGAGGACTTGGAAAGGGGGCCTATTAGTATCCTAGTTAGTATGTACTTACATTAGTTGAGCTATTTAGTTTATCTGACTACAAACATAGAAACAATGAAATAATAAAGTGAATGAATCCAAACCACATCACATCTCTCTTTACCATTTATTGAGCTAAGTTCCTAATGGTACAGCTACAAAGCTAGCCCTTGTAGCTGTAACCTAACTATTTTTGATCTCATCTCATCTAAAGTTTCTAATAATATCTCTTCCTTCTATTAGTAGTACAAACTAGATAGCTAGGACCTAATCAACATAATACTAAATATATAAAACAATTCTTCTTTTATATAAGGGCAGATGATCTGTTCCTTTTTTATTGTTTAAACATTCCCTACTACCTACAAATACATGTACACAAATACATGTATATAGTCACTGAACTCACAATGAATTCACTTGCTCCAGTTTTAAGAAACTGGACCAACATTTCAAAGTTGTTGAGTTGTTGTTGTTGACGCAGCATTAGTTAACGTATACATAACCTGACTAGTTATTTTAGTGTCTGTGTGTAAGTATTTAGATTTATATTTATACTTAATTACCTACCTGTACTATGTAAGTTGAGATAGATAAGGATTTTCCTTGATTTTCACTATGAGCTTAGATTATTTCCAAGCCCAGTATTGTTTAGAATTGAAGTGTAGATATATACTGTACGTACTAGTATACATAGTATGTACAAATACCAGTTCATGTCTTGCCTTACATGTATTTTCTATTGCGGTATTGTCGGGTGAAGTCAAGTGACTGTTTTATTTGAACTAGATCTTTTTATTTATTTCCCAGTTTAGTTATATTTATGTACTTGTAGGTTGTTTCTAATAGTTTTACTATAGAGTAGAGTGAGATTTAGGGTTGAGTGAGTGCGGTGCATTGCATCTCTCTGCCACACATTTAGCGTCAAAGTTTTATTATAGTTACGAATGGATTGGACTGCTGCGTCATTTGTAGAGTTACGTTATGTCATCCCCTTTTTATTTGACTCTTTTTGGGCATTGTTCTTGTCTTGTGTCGGAGATTGCGGGTTTTTTCAATCCGTCTCTATCTACAGCTCACTCATTGTCAAAAATCTTTTTGGTAGGTACATTGTATGGGTTTGGAGGTAAATGCATACACATAGTACCACCTTAAAGATCTACAGCATAACATACTTCATATTTCTTCAGTTCAGAATATACTACGTCTATATAATCTGCTTACTAACAAAACATTCATGTATATACATGTGCCGTTTCAATATTATTATTTATAATGTGTTTTATGTCAGTGTAAGCGAAAATATCACTACATATCATATTAATACTACATGTGAAAACATACTTTTGTAGCCAAAACATAAGACGAATACTAATAGGTATAAGGCAAATACATAATGTTATATCTTATGTAATATTGTATCATAATATACTAAAAACAAAGTTGAGAACAAGAGCATTTGCCTTTGTATTATTTTTGTAGGACGAGATAGTTATTATGTAGTTTAGTTTTAAAGTTTCCTTTAACATTTAAGTTCCCTTCCTCCGTCGCCCCTTGACAAGACTAAGATCTACGTGTGTGTTTTCAAGAGTCGCTCTAACATCTTTGATCTCTTACCCAACAAAATGAACTTACTTGACTCTATTTCATTTCAATGGCTTTTGGGATTCTTACAATGGAAAATGGAATATAGTTACAAACATATATACCAAGATCTTATTTGACTTAGCTAACTTAGTAATAAAATAAACCAACAGTCTAACAATGACTGCGCAATAAAATATAATAATATTATGTATTTTGATTCACTGTATTTCCTTAGCTCTATACATTTCATTCTTACTTATGTAGCTACCTTACCTTATGCAAGCATTCTGAATTTGTCTACAGTAATAATATTGTAAACTTGGCTCCACAAGTCCAACATGACTGATTGTGAGACGGAATGATTTAGTTTCCTATTTTACTTCACTTACTTAGTCAGTCAGTAAGCTACTAAAACTAAAACTCTGCATAGGAAACAGAATCCATCGTAAATACGGCAGCTCCTATTCATGTACTGTACTAGTGGACTAATAATAAGACCGTAGCTGTTGTTGCAAGTATATTTATGTACGGAGTACAATAAACGACTTTACTTTGCATTGGTAAACAGGTAGTGTGATTATTGTGTGATGGGGTAATGTTTTGTTAAGGTAGGTAGTAGGTAGTAAGCAATAAGTAAATGAAAGTGAATATTATTAACTGCATACTTGCATACCAAAAGATTTCAGCTCATATTTATCCACTACAATCTTCTACAATACAAAACACAGAGAAAGAGCATCAACTCAACTCAAGAACCACATTATCGCATCAACTCTTCCGAATCCAATGCAAACAGTGCAGTACAATTGTAAATACATAATAGATACCTAGAGTACCTACACTGTATTATTCAATTGTGTGCTGTCAGGTTATTCTATAATGCATGACAATCAAAGCAAGGCCCGCAAGAAGAGCGGGCTGGCATGGCCTGTCTTATTACATTGTTTGTTTCCCACTTCTCTGCAATCCTTATGGAGATAGACACAGTACATAATAGTATGTAAATGGTACATAAGATCTGCATTTAAATACTTATAAGTTAAGGTAAGGTTCTCTGATGAAAATAGTGACCGTCTTTGTGAATAATTTATGTACCTATATGTATTGGGGATCCATGTGCATTAGTTATTCTAATAATCTTCCCTTCTTTTTAGTTTAATGATAAGCTACATAATACCATAATACTCTGATACATAAGGTGATGTATTACTCGTATGTAGTATTTGTATATGGATGAATTGTCAGGACTTTTCCACTAAAGTCAAGATGATAACTTGTTAAGTAGTCAAAGTCAAGAGATGTCGAGTGGAGCGAGAATCTTCTTGAGTGAAGAAGAAAGGCAGTAGATTAGAAGGGAAAGAGGAAGGATCTTTCTTACAGTAGACTTGTACAGAAGGTAGTGTAATGCATAGTAAAGGAGACTATTATAATAATAAATACAACAAAGCATAACAAAGAGTAAGCTTTGCAGAGGACAGGCCACAGGATCGACAGGTACTACTATTATCTCGTAGTACAACTATAATATATTATAAATATTGAACCTACGTACCTACATATCAGCATATCTATATAATACTGATATATTCGATTCTGCACTACATTGCAACATATAAGATGTATTATACAGTATACAATGTACGAATCTCGTCTATGCATAAACTAAGAAGGCAAGTACATATTCACAGACAATTTAGACTGTCTTTGTCTAACACACATAATATCACACTACAGTATAGCACAAGTATTAGAGTTTGCATTGCAATTATTTTTACATCAGTATAAGTAATATGAATGTTGTATTAATAATTATTGGTTGTGGTTTGTGAAGCAATTTCTAAAAGTTTGCATTGCTACAGACTACAGACCACAATCACAAGGTCTCCCGTCTTTTAACTTCCAACTCTATTAACTTCTGGACTCTTTTCACCTTGCCTCTGTTAACTTCCACATTATAATGATTACAGAATGTTACTAAAGGATAGGCTGTATTAAGTAATTATTCTGACTTGCACTTCCTGAATAATTATACTGAGGAATGTATATGATATTTGTAGGAAAACAAATATAAATGCTTATCCGTCGTGTTGTGTTTGTGCTAAAACATCTATATCTGACACTGACACATTTTCTTGTACATTTTTAATGTTATGTAACTGAATTTTAAAAGTGTCGAAGTAAAAAGCACGAGACATGCGCAGTGGACGCATTGGACATGCGCAGTTTGGTTTTGTTGATAAAAATATTTTGAATAGCATATTAGAGACATTTAGTACTAACTCCCACAAAGTCTCACATTACCCCACGTATGGGGTACATTGAGAATCAAAATTGAATTTTTTACGTCAACACATTTAAAACGATACCCCACTTGTCATATGTTTGTTTTAAAAAAATAAGTGGGCGTGGTCAGAACTCCATGGGGGTGTGGTCAATTTGGTCCAAAAACACTGACAAGATTAATTTTGGCCTCCTATTTTGAATCCTGATAACAGAATTCAAAAAAGTTAACACGTTCAAAAGCTAGAGCGTGAAGATACACACAGACACAGGGACACACAGACGGACAGCACATACGAACCCATACCGTATCGTGCCGATACAACAAGTGTAAGCTTTTTCTATTGTTTCCAAGTGCACATATCAGGAGCAAGTACATATTATATTACAGTAAACTAAATGGTGTACAGAAATTAAAACTAATGCATCGATTTTATTATTAATTAATTAGAAAAATCATTATATTGCAATATTTCTGCATATCTAAACTATAGGTATACCGCTACGCACGCAGTGTTAGGTATTTAATTCCTACACAAACTAAATAGATTCCATGTAGATCCACTAACATATCCTATAATAAGTATCAGTATTCAGTTCAGTATATTTTACTGACCTATCCAGTAATACATTTGCTACAGTGTAAGTAAAAGAAGAATCTATATAATAATGGTCTCCTTCTTTCCTATCTTTTGTATTATTGCCATTAGTTCTCTCATTCTTGGAATATTATTCCCTATTCTTAATCTCAAAGCTCAAGTCAACAAAAATTTGCCAACCAACCATGAAATTATTGTGAAACTTAAGGAGTCTGGTCTCACTGAACTTAAATGAACTGGACTTTTGTTGAGGAGATGAATGCTTACTGTAGCTATGTCATGTCATGCCATGCAATGCGATGAAAGGAGAAAGGGCAGACTTCAGGTTACACGTCCAAGGCAAGGCACTGTGTATTTATGTTTACAAGATGAAGTGAGTGGAGTGCCTTACCTAAACATTTTCAGATAAGAACTTTATTATTGTACTTATAGTGCATAACAAGCATAATATTTATCTATAGCATAACATTGTAGTACTTGTACTGTACTACAGATACCTACATAAACTATACTCCAGCTAACAAAGTGTTTACTCATATACTTCTTATGGAATCATTTTGTTGTACCATAGTATTTTGTACAGGAAGCAAAATCAACTTTACTAGATTCTGCCTAAGAATCTTAACCTGCAAATACCGATAACAAAAATAACCGTACCTAACTACAGCATACCTGTAAGTGTAACATAATATATTTCCAAATATTCGTATTGGCATATAATGCAAGTAGTATACCAGATTGCCTATGGTTAATCATAAACAGTACGGTACACACACTATACAGGTAGTTGGTTGCTCAAGTGAAAGATTCGAGTATCCACGGAGCGACCTACCGTGAGTGAGTAGCCACAAAATACGTGGACATGCCATAGTACATAATATAATGTCATGTCATGTCAGGTAACTCTTGTGCATTACGGTCAGTGATATAATAAATAGTTTCTATCTGTATAACTTAAATATTACTATAGTTGATCTATATATGTGAGTAAATATGTATATGCTTCATTAATAACACAGTAGAGTGTATCCATATATCTATAGATACGTAATACACTACTTATTGCATAGTGTGACTTGAAACTTTGAAACTTGACTTGATTGAACTATGCACCTCTAGAATAATATATAAGTTAAGGTTACTAGTTTAGGCAGGTACTTGTTCTTGTTCTTGACTGTAGTGAACTGAATTATTGGAACCTTTCAAGTGTTTTGTTCTCCTATTATGTATTAAATACTGGGAAACACGAACGGTTTGAAAAGGGCCTAGAGCCTACACTGTGTAACACAATAGGACGGCGACGAAGACAAGGAGGTCCAGCCTCACAGTCAAACACAGACAGATATTTCACAATAAGACACTGAAAAGTCAAAGCTTATTGCTAAAGTGCCTAATTGTTTTCTTTATCCTTTTCACTTCGCCCGGCAACATAATAACATAATGGCAAGGCTTTGATGTGATTTGATGTGGTGTGAGTTGAGTCTTGAGTCGAGCACTCCGTAGCGTAGCCTTTAAACTAAATCTTCCCTTCCCTTATCATCACACAACATTCAACACAATAATCCAACACAACAGCAGAATCCCACTAGAAAATCACAGAAGAAAGAATAACATTCAAGCTAAACTCCTTTTCCTACTTACTTATGTATACAATTTATACAATATAATATTAAGTAAGTAACTGAATAAAATGAACTGGAGTGAAGTGAAGGTAGCATAACATAACAAGAACAAGAACAACACAAGATAACAGTGCCTATAATCCTATAATCACATAGAATAGAGTAAAGGTACCTGATGTAATGTAAGAGAATCTAATTCAATGGTGCATTAGTAAATCACATTCATTTTCATTGACATGACAGGCCGTCGACATCATTAAACTGCATAAACACATAGCAAGGTGGTTAAAATGATTTTGTAAGAATATGCAACATTGTATATAATATTATATCAGTTAAATAGGTGCTTATAAGAATATTCTATCAGTCTTATCTCTATATGCAATAAATAAATTTACATTATAACAAGTAGCACTGCTGCTGTTGGCGTGGACGCTAGTAAGTAGAATGCATTTAGTTAAATCTCACAATTAAAGAATTGCGTATCACGACTTTTTATTGAATTCAAATGAATTTCTAGTCTAGTTTTTCTCATTTACTTGCAGTCTCCTGCTAGTGAAGTGAAATCTGATCGTCATCTCATTCACATTAAATACATACGCTTACATATATATACAGAGAACTTGCGTTGAGTCAGAATCAGAATTGATTTGGCTACGTTACATAAGTAAGAAGAGTAAACTGAAATGATTGTAAGTTGTTGTTTTGTGTTTCAGTCAGATTAAATGCAAAGGAATTGGTTTTGCTTTGGTTTGGATGGGAAAAGTAGTGGCATCAAAATTCTTCGGATTGGATTTGAGTTGGACGGAGTTTAGTTAAGTAGTAGGAGAGAAAGAGTCTTATAATTAAAGCGATCTCATGTAGAATCTCGTTCTGTATCTCTGTGTGAGTTTCTTGCACACCATAGATGCATTTATCCACGTATGAAGGTATGTATCAATATAATATAGTGCGTATATCTGTACCTACGTAGTGTGTAGTGTTATTTGTACATATCTGTGACCGGCTGCTTGTTTTGTAAGAATTTCTTACTCAGGTAGGTACGATTAGCTTAGTTCTTACATACAATTATGTCTTTTAGCTATAGACAAGGCAAGGCAGGTTATAATACATTAGATTGCAGCAGACGAGGGAGCAATAAGAGAAAGACCAGTTCACTTGAGTTGCATTTATATGATTAAA
>JAQFYC010005864.1:0-13411 GCA_034694165.1 Tomocerus mixtus | reverse complement strand
TCATGTAAAATATAAAATGTAATTCATTTCAACGTATGTACACGATGGGTAGCTAAGAATTTGTACATGTTGCCTTTTGATTTGATAGAGTGACGTATCAAAGTACGTATCTCTGTAGTACATAAATATATTTGTATGTGCGTGATTCTGCTTCTGATTGCTCGACTTTTGACAGGAGACTGACTTGAATATCTTTTTACACCAAGGTACACAGATATTTTTAGTATACATATATAAGAATTAGTAAAGCGTAAACTAAATTTTAGATTCATCGTCAGTTCGATCAAGTTTTAGTTTTGATGGTGATGTGAGGTTTTTTGGTTTACCTGAGCCATGGCATGCTGTGGTGTGGTGTGCTTTTATTACACGCTTATTATGGAGCTATCTTATATAAAATGTAGGCTTATTACATATAAAATCCATACTTAAGAAAGACAGGCATGCTAGCAAATGCTAATGCAAAATTGCAAATGCAAGGCAAATATGTATTTTCGTGGCTTGCACGAAATAATGCTATTATTGTATTATGAAAATTGTCGGTAGACTTTCTTTACTAAGTAAGCTTACACTTCAGCCGAGTCTTAAGCTTGGATTTGCTGAATACTGTAGGTACTTACTTATCTAAAAAACCTACCATAACATTTGTATTGTGCATTAAATAGTGCATGTAAAATGTACAAGTACAATGTTACGAACTAAAAAGGGATATAAAAATCCTCTTTACTCCATTACAGTTTTATTTCGTGCATCATACATACCTATACAGTATAGCATGTATATTTAATATATTTTCTGAAGCTTAGCTTGTACTTTGTACATATAGGTATAGTACATAGACAACGTAACCCAAAAGTGGCTATAACTGTTACACTATTTATTAACTACATAAACTTATAAGGTACCTAAGTATAAGATATAAGAATGTATACTTAGAGCCTAAGGTTAAAGTTAAACTAATGTGATGGTGTTCTGTAGTTTAATAGTTCCATTTCTGCAGTGCTACACGGTACTAATGTATTAAAGGCAGTTAAATGGGATTTATAGCCTGACCGGTAGTGAGAAAGCATTTCATCGCATTATTTGTACAAGAAAGGTGGTCTGCTTAGTAATTGCTTTTTCATTCCTTCCCGATTACATGCTTCAGCTACAGAACTAGATTTGCACGCTTTAAAACTCCCTATCGCATTGTTTGTGATTCGAATTTAATGGTGGCAGCTTATTATGCTGGTTGTACTGTAACTCTAGTTGGTTCCATGCTTCGTTCGGGAATTTTCGGCAAATACTAGTTAACAATAAGCTTTATGTTCAGTCCAACTTGTAAGTCATATTATCATTTACATTATACTTAAAATTATAACTTTATGATATTCTAAATATTACAGATTGTAGCTTTACGGCATTTGTAACATGAAACGATGAAAATCATTTCTAGGAATCAGGAAAGTTGATTTTATATTTACATAACTGCTGCGGTAAATTGGTCACTGTAGATTTATAATTATTGTCCTCTTGTTATCACTGAAGTGGTGAACTTGAATTATAGTGATAATGCAGTTTTGAATGATTTTAATGATAGTTTCGATAACGATGAGTTAGGTTTTAGTGCTCTGTAGGCATATTCATAAGAGAATCCATTGCAAATAAAGTAGTTAAAGTAAAAAAGAAGTAAGATTTTTTTTGCCCGCATTCATTTGCTGGTTTTTTGTGTCTTCTCTATATTATCAAACTATGTACGTATTATAGAAAAGAAAAGAATCCCCGAAATGTAAAGTAATCCAATATCCAATGCAATGTTATTGGAACGGGATGGAATGGAATTGTATTTGTATGTAGAAGTGTAATCCGTTTGAGACTAACTAAAGAGGAGTTTAGAAAATGTTGAATGTAATGTAATGTAATTTAAGTAATGTAATGAGAAGACTTGGTTTGGTTGAAGTTCCTATAGTATAACTAAAGCACTTCTGTTTGTAGGAGCAGCTAAGAATGTGATGTTATGCTGGTCTGACTGATTTACTGTACTAGTATATGTACTATTACTATAGAAGTCTGGTTTCCCTAGTTTTTTCATGAAAAACACGAAGTGACAGTTGATGTTGATAGTCTTTCTTGGTCCCATCTCCATCTCACTGACAATACATTTCATTGCTCATTGTCTCCCATGGCGCGTGCCAAGGAATTTTTTCGCAAGCAAAAAGTTTGCATAAGTTAAGACTTGGGATTCGAACGGATTATAGCATTTCACTACTCTATTCTACTGCGTTTTCAGTTTCCGCATTTTATATACCTATTTACAATGTATAATAGAATATTTGCAGAGACTAGCCACTGTAGCCACATGTACTCACTACTTAATGTAACTTTTGTAATGTAACAACCCCCTTTATACTGTATGTATGGACATATCAAAATTTTACATTCTTATATGTATTTGTCGTAGGCACACAGCACCTCTAGGCACAGAACCCTTATAATAAAGGCGTTTTTTTCACTTTTCAGCAATAAATTTCCGTGATTGATAGTTTTCTGGTTTAAATGATATAATTGCATGTCCTTAAATGTACTTGAAACTAGTGTTAGACAAGATCTTCAAAATTATCTTCGATTCCAGGATTTTTTAAGAAAATTACTAGAATGTTTGCTTTTCGTATACTCTGTCCCAATAAAATACATCAATTTATCATTATAAGCATCGACAATATGTTTCCAATTTCTTATTGTGATTAGATTTAGTCAAAAATACAAAAACTAACAGGTGTAACTACCCCAATACAGTTGGAACTCGTGAAGGTTCCCTGTCTTTTGTGACTCCGCCTTCCTACGACATTTTATTCCCTTTTATATTCGTATAAAATTATGGGACTGAAGTATGTATCAAAAGAAAGCTATTTACTTATCAGAAAATTCTTGAGAAAAGATGCTCCTCTTGTGCTATGGTCTTTGAATGTTTGTGTTATTATACCAATATTAATGTGGTTTAAAACTACATAAGGATAAGTACCTATAAATAGTATCTCAGTTTCCGTACTTGAACTACATATTATAACATAAGCGTAAAAATTCGTTTTACAGTCTGTTGCAGCGCATTTTAGCATATACTATTATGTAAAAGAAAACGTCGAATAATCACATTATCATTTCAACAGTGCTAAAGGACACAATGGTTGACACAGTCTTGAGTCTAGAAGAGAAGAGGAGATTCGTGTCATGTCAGCTGCTCTAGTTTGGTTTATTCTGCTCTCCTCTTGGCTCTAATATTAGTAAAATGAAGAAAATGTGTTCGTTTGAGTGACTACAAGAGAGAGATCCTAAGTCCTAGGCCATGCCATGCTAGGCTGCATCCTTTCTTTTCTATTCTCATGTATGCAGCTTCCCCTGCTTTTTCAAAATCTACCTACTACTTTTATTATCATTCATTTGACACTCTTGAAGTGTAGGGATATTAAATATGCCACTATATCTTTTGACAACAATTCAATTCCGCTATTTTCTCTTATAAGTACCGACTGACTACTTTTATATGTAACATTGAACACAGTTATTACATTATATATTTCTATTATTATCATGTATACATCAGCCATGCCAAAAATTGCGCATTGTTTGTCCAGGCAAGGCTGGAGTCTTATAACTTCCAGGCCACTGCCTAGGCAGAATCATCAACCTATGCTTTATACCATATGGACAAACCAAAAAAGGATTAATTTTTTCTAAAGTATAATTTTATAGTACAGTATAACGTCTTAAGGAAACCCGGGTATTATTTTATCGCATTAAAAATTTATTCACAGAAAAACCTTCTGTTTTGTTTTGCCAAAAATCTGGAGTCCAAAAACGGTAATATTAAAGCATTTTATATTTTCTTGGAACTTGGAGCCCAAAAATAAACGTGCTTGAAATGTGTAGGGTAATTAATTTAACATTCTATAAGGGGAAATGTTTACAGTTTGCCTAGTCATAGAGGTAAACCTTTCTAGGAATAGGAAAATTACTATTGGCAATATTCGCACTCAAGGATACCATACAAAAAATACATTAAAGATTATACATCTACATACATATTAAGTACTATATAGGTTGTGTTCCATAATATATATTTTATGTAGATATATTTTCTGGAGAAGGACGAAGACGACAGCGTCTCGTCTCCAATTTCATCTGGTCTTGACGAAGTTATATTATGGAAAGAGCGGCGGAACTAGTCTGAACGGAAATTCAGTTGAATGCTAAGAGTAAGGACAAGCAGCAAGCTAGTCTGCGTATTCAACGTACATAGAACAAATATATGCAGTAGTACTACTTACTATAACCATATACCATACTTAGGTAGTAAATGCCTCTATGTGCTTGTGCTGTTCATGGTTTGTAGGCTTTCTCTTGGGATTAATGATGAATTTACGTCAAATCGTAATGTTGGTAAGGGGGAAGAAAAGAAAAAGCGACTATCGCATCGCGTCAAGTGAAGAATATTACTGCATCCAAGCCGAGGATGAGAGTGTGATGAGTTGTGATGAGAAAGACGGAGAAAACACAAGAGGCGACTACTAATAATATATGAACGTATATATATTCATAGGCACATACTTACATTTCTTTTACGTCTAAGTCTAGCACCAACTCCAACTCCAACTCTAGGAATTGCTTACCGGTTTCTCCTGATTAAACTAAGCAAGTTATTTAGGCTAAGAAAAATATAGTGCAAATTTGAACTAAATAAAATGTTTTACGTCTCAGGTTTCGGTTCTATGTTGTTCGGAGGCCTTTCGGCGAGAAAGCCTTAAAATTACACGAAAATAGTGAAAATACTTAGAAGTAGATTTTACTCCTTTTCCTTCCTTTCCGGGAATTTTCACTCACTTTGGGCTACAGATTTATTGTAGAGAGCTAGTTATGTGTAGAATATAGCTGTGTGGTATCTTTGTACAAATAGTCTGCATATCTTTTCCTCCTTAAGTAAATAGCTAAGGATTGACTTTGGTTTCGATTAGGTATACTATGTATTAGCGTGCAAATACCATGGCTTCTATTTTGACTTGCTTTGGCTTGCTTTTCAATGACGGTATTACGAATTACGAAATGATAAAAAATATTTTCTGAAGATGGAATGTTAGATATACGTAAGGAGAAAGGAAGCAAATGAAAAATTCTTCTTTATAAAGATGCTGATATTGTGTAGACCTCCAAAAATATGCAATCCACTCCTCTACTGCACATCTGACATATTTCGACTGATATGTATCCCATCCTATGTTTACTTACATGTTAATTGTATGCTTATAGCATTCGGTTTTTGATGTCTCAAGGACTAATTCCGTTAAACCTTGCCTTTCCTTATATCGGTAATAAATTCATTATGTGTTTAATCAAACTAGTCAGCTATTGAGCTTTCGTTAATTGAAATTCTATTAACATATTCACCTAAATTGATTGAAGATACAATTTAATCCATATTCATACAAGATACAATCTACAGTAAGATTATACAAACATATGATTTTACACTTACATTAACCCATTTAGTAATTTTTGTCGCTCATATAAAAGTATTTAAGGTTGGCTTGACATGGGCACTGTGAGACTAGGGAAAGTATCATTTATGAATCGAATCTTTTCAAAACTTACACAATAATAGTTCATCAAAATTTCAAAACTGTCGGAAACTCACTAACAACTTAAAGCGATTAATTTTAGCCTGCATATGTCTTTGACGAACTATTTTTGTGGGAATGAAAATAATTTATTCATTAATTTAGGTTGAGTTGAGTTAGGGTCAATTTTCCAAGTCTCACATAGCCCATATCAAGCCAACCTTAAGCTCATGATTACTTTTCTAATAATCTACGTATTATTTGGTCTATGAGTACAAAACAGGAATGAGAAACTAATGATCTGTGATCTGCGTATTACGGTGGTATTATCTAATATCTACCACAGCAGATTTAGAGTAGGATTCAGTAATCAAGGTTTGACTTTTACAGCCTACTCGTCTTCGTGGTTTGTAAATGCACTACGTCATTGATGTAATACTTAGCCTGCTTGAAAGTTCAATTAACTAAATAAAGTTATGCTGAATGCTGATATAAAACAAACGCTAAAATAACTCTCAATGTTGTAACTTATACGTTCAGAAGATTCAGAGACATGTATGTATAAATACCAAAATTACTTAAGACTGTCCCCTCTCGTATTGATCTATCGTCTCTCATTACTACTGATTTATAATTAAAACTCGGATTTTATTTATGTGGCATTTTAGCATGGTTAATTTTCTAAATGAATGAATTAGACAGAAATAGACAATCAGTTCATCAATCGAATCCCCTTGTATGTTGAAAAATATTTAATTACAAAAACAATCATTAGCAATGCATGTACTTCATTTTACATCAGACAGAACTCAAAGAAAATTACTTAATTGCGCACACAAATACAAAGGGTACCAGAGCGGAATAGTTTACTAGAATTTGTGTAGATATGTGCTTGCAACAGAGATGCAGACAAATTGGGTTATCAATATTCCCGAGTTATGAAACACTAATAAATTAGTGTACACCTACATAGACAGTATTTACTTGTATATTTCCATGCGAATAAATCTATATCAAAGCAATAGTACCAAGAAACTCACTACATAAATATTTATCTCCTTCTGATACTCCTCCTTCTCAGAATATGGATGAGTTGATGGAATCTATAGATTAGAACAGTAAATAACAATCCTCCTCTGCAAATAAATGCATAAATACATTAGGTAGGTAAATGGATAGAATCAAATGGAATATGTAACTGAATAAATCCGAAATAACTACTTTGAAGTAGAATAGATAGAGCAGTAAATGTGTAAATAACGATTTACTGATAGTGAGCAGAGTGGATCACAGTAGGTATTTAAGGCATGGTGGAGTTTTACTGTACAAATTCCCTTTACAAAGTTCTACTTACTTAAATACAGATTCATAGCACCAGTTGACTTTGATGGGGAAAAAGTTTAAGTAATTTTGTCACACTATATTTTGTAGGATTTCTGGTTGGGCGGTCGTGTGCATGGAATTTAAACTGTAGTGAAATACTTTAAGAACAAGAACAAATCAAGAATGATGGAACACACACACTCAGGAGAAAAGTCACCCACGCATACATATATTCCTTATTATTTGGTAGTACAGAGTATATACACAAGAATCCCAAGATTGCATACATAGAATTGTGTATCCAGCAGAGACTCTTATAATATGAAGGCTTAAATTGAAAATCCTCCTCGTAGATAAGCAAGCAACAGTCTACTGTGTGCTGTATTGTAAATTGTATCTGTAGTGTGCGTAGAAACTAATGCATACATAAATCCTACTAGTATATAGTAAATGGAAAAGAAAGTGGACTAGATTTTCTCATGTTAACTTTGTTCTAAGTAAGTTTCCTTCACTTCCACTTGAGAGAGAAGGATACCAACTTACGTACGTATCATACCATACCGCTAAATATATTATAATGGATAGATCTCCACTGTACTGTATTAGAATGAAAAAGAAGTTTTTATAAAAAGAGATAGAGATAGAGACCGAAGTGTATAATACTTGCATTAGTAGTCCATAAGGATTGTGTCTGCTCTGTTCAGTATTTTGTCTTGTCTGTCTTATTCTCCCTTCCGAATCCCCATGTAAGAAAGATGAGACAAGAAAAGACAACCAGAAGCAGCAGAACAGTAGCAAGGAGTGCGAAAGATTTCTTATGGTGAAAATAAAGATCTTGGGAAAGGAAATGAAAGAGTTGCTTTTAGTACTTTACTGGGAGGATGGGACAAGATCGAGCAAGTAACTGAATTTAGAAATGAGATTTTCCTGAGAAATGTCCATTGAATGATAAATAAAAACTTATTAAGGAAGACAGTTGTCACCGATGCGGAACGAGCATGTGTAAATGCGTTTCATGTACTATCTGTAGTGTTTTGTTTTATTTATAAGGTTCTGCACAGGACAGGAAGAATAAGAGGAGAAAATCCTCCTCATTTTTTAAGAAATAACCCCTGAAAGGAGAAATCCATCAAGTTACCCCTTTAATAGCTTAAAATATGATTTTTGTAAATATTTTTCCACTTACCCGAGACCCAGAGATCACAAAGTCCGTTATTTAGAGGCCAGTGTGCTCCATTAACTTCAAAGACGATGGCAAAAGGCATAACAAACAAAGCTACAAACAAATCCGAAGTGGCTAGGGACACTAAAAGATAATTTTGAGGTTTCCTCAACTTCCTCACAAGGATCACAGACAAACATACGAGAACGTTGCCAATAATTGTGACGATGATGAGAGTTGTGAGAACAATAATGAGGATCCATGTTGAGAGCGAGAGCACTGGGTTGAGGTTGACATTGACATTCTCCCCACTTGTGCCCACTCCACCACTACTGAAAGTTGACGACAATTGGAACTGAGAGGCTATAGAAGATTCCGTCCCACTCAATCCATTAAGACTAATCCCCATACTCCTCTCTCCTAATATTCGATCCACATTTTCACTCTCCTCCGTGGAATTACCATTGCCGACGTAGGATAAGTTTGATGAAATCTCATCGTTCAGTAGCAAACTAATATTATTTGCTGTCCTTCCAGCCAAAGTGCAATTCACACAGTAGAGGAACCCCGAATCGGACATTGCATGATTTTCTAGGATTTTCATGCGTCCGCTAAAAAGATTTCCTCCCTCCTTTCAGGAAAATTAATTGCAATTAATTCCAAAAAACTTCACTAAATCTCAACTTCTGAATTTCCTTTACATACAGATACCTACCTAGTGTTAATAACTACTTAACTCTATAAGCTAATAAATTTTTATACTCTCTTGTACTGTATATAGTGCACAATAGACTTTATTTTCCATCCTTCTCTCGCCGACTCTGGATTCAGACTGAAGTTAAGGTTGGAATGGCTCTGGCTTGGCTTTTGCTTGCTTTTGCTTCCAAGCTTCACTTTACTTCGGCAGCTTTGCTTCTGTTATGTTCCTTGCCTTGCTTTGCTTTTGCTAGCCAATATTTTGGCATCGCATTCTATCCCTATCGCTTTGTTCATATCGTTTAACGTAAGCTTGTGAAGATAGAATGCCAAAGAGCTAAGCAACACAACATAACACAAGGGAAGGCTATACATGTACACGTATGTAGTATGTATTGTATTTGTAAGTACACACAATCGTTATGGTATGTTATATTTTATTATGTACATAAGTGCTACTAGCAGATATAATAATATTAATATCTCTATGTACGTACTCTAGTCAAGTGTGGTGCACTGTACTGTACTAATAATGGTCGGCAGTTCGGCAGTAGGTACTGGAACGTAGTTAAGCACAGTAATATAGATTGCACATGGAATAGGTCTAGAAACTCTCATACTCATGCCATGCCAAACCAATACATTAAATGCATAATGGTTCTATACTTCTATGTGAACTCTCTATTGTGTTATTACATAATGTAGTATTGGATTGGAATGTTTTACTTTGGTTTGCTCTGGGATACTCTGAGTATAATGTTTCAATATTACTATTTATAAGCAGTAAAAGTATATGTATGAATTCAGTTATATATAGCAAATAGCATAACCATAGTTCACTTCACATAGAATAACATTAGTTGTAATGTAGTACACATTGTAAATCAGGCATGCAGTGCAATCATGTCACAACCATTTTTCTATATATTTATATGCATTAGATATTGTATTAGATAGTTGGTGATTGTCTCCTCTCTATATGCATGCTATTATGTCAGCGTCGAAAAGTTTCACCAGTCTTTTGAACCTTCCGACTTTTATCCAGACCTTTTATACGATTTTAATTATAAAGAAGATGAAGTCAGTTAGGTGATGTCCATCGATAATTTCATATTGATTTTAATAATCTGTCTAATTTTGCCTAGTAGATACATTTTGCATTGGTTTGTGCTTGTCTTGTGAATAATTTTTGAAAAAAGATTAGGTTAAGCTTTCCCCCAATTGAATGGGCACTTAAGTACCTAAGTTACTTTATGGACAAATTATTGCTTATTCAACATAAATTGAAAATAAATTTCTTACCTACACAATGTGAATCTCAATATACTAACAGCTAATCTAACTAAAAAAATAAATGGCAATAAATGGTACCTATACTATCCCGAAGGATGGGTAGCACTTTACGACGCTGATACATGTATAATGTGTAGTTTATGAATAATGCATGCTATAGGAATACATGAGAATTGATGTATACGATGGTAATAATAAGTGAGTGAAGAACTTTGTACTCTCTCGTTTGTCCAAACATCTCATCTCACCTACTATATAAACTAAATAATAGTAGACATCCCTAAACAACTATATATATCCATTTACATGTTATGTGTGTATAGAAAATATGTAGATACTATATATAGGTACTTAAATTAAAGCAAAACAGAATCTAATACTCGTAGGTATAATAATAAGTATAACAAAACGTGATCCTCGAACGAGACTAGGACGAGACTAACTTTAGCATTTAACTTTACTCTAGTATAGACACTAACTACAGTTTCAATGACTTTGAGCCATTTGTTTGACTAAGGTGGTCTCCTCTGTCTCTAAAGCGTCTCTCGATGCATCTATAGTTACTTACTTAGCTACCGTCCCATCGGTTTCAGTTTGAACTGGATTTTGCACTTGCTTTTACGTGGAATAATTTATAAGGATTGTTTGGTTTAGTACTTTAAGTTTTAACATATGAAATATGGACTATGGGAATATACGTACATTGGTACCTACATTAAATGTTGATCTTGGTTTTGGTTAAGGTTTCATACATAATTATATACCTAATCTTAATTTGTATTCGAAGATGGTAGTAACTAGGATGCAGGAGTTAGCAAGACTGTTATAAAAAGGAAATACTTTAGCACGTTAGCGACCAGACGCGAATGGACTGTTTTTCCGTAGAGTTCACTTAGCTGTTGGCGTTGGCATTGGCTTCTTATTGGCTTATATTAGTAGTTGGTTCTCAAGTTTAGTTGTTGCTTGGTGCAACATAATTTAAGCAGGAGAAATTAAGTGACAAGAGAAGGAGATACTTGGAATAGAAAATAAAACTACTTAAATAAGTAGTACTAGGCACTTATACGTGCATAAATACTAAGTGTATTACATAACATAGCAAAATTCAGCTAAACCTAATGAAATGAAGCCAAAGCCGGACCATACCATACAAAACCAACCTCTAATTTAGCCAGGAAACTTTTGCAATTATAAATTGCGCTAGGCAATATAGTAAATTGTTGTTGTGCACTGAGCGTAGCTCTTTGACTTTCTTTGCCTTGACGAAGACTTAAAATATGGGTTATGTACATACTTTAGCCTAGTATTACTAAAGAGAAATGTCTTTTCTCCAATGTAAGTTAAAGTAAGTTGGGGAAAGTAGGATAATAAGTGGTAATAAGGAGAAATAAGTAACTCGTTAATGTAGATATATGTACAGAAGAGTTTTCCACATACTCTACATACATACTATACATACGTACCGAGTACCTACCGAAAAAGTATACAGTAAACATGAAAAATAAATTAAGAAGCTTCTCGGAAAAGTTTGACAAGTACATTACAGATTTTTAAACGTAATAAGATTTTCAGCAAAAAATAACCTGCGGAAATTGAAATTGTTACAAAGATTACAAATATAGGACATTTTAGCTAGGAATCTGCAACTAAATAATTTAATTGTTACAGTAGAGTACATAGGTACATATAGAAAATAGCATTATAGATTTGTTAAAGTCTAAAGCAATAAGAAAATAGTACGGGAAGAGTGCTCTTATCGTTCCCACTTTCTTTACATAGTATGTACATAGCAAACAGATTGCGAGCATGGATCTCTAGGAAAAACAAAGAAAACATTCCATTACGCAGATACATAATGCTATGTATTATACATTATACCTAGACGCTTTTCTTGTAGCTTTCCATAAAGCTAAATGCGTTATAAAACCTAAGCGAAACCAGAGGAAAGCATTAATTAAAAGTCAACAGAGCAAAACAAATGCCAAAGCTTACACAATACCTTTACATAGGTATGCAGAATGTAGTAACATAAAAATTAGAGTTTGAATTCAAGAGATCTGTGATATCGAGCGCCGAACTTAACGCTGGAGGTAAACAAACACAGGAAAATTGAACTTGTATTCATAGTATATTTATATAATATAAGAAAGAGACTAGTTTTCTTTACCAAATCTTAACAATCAAGGTACACGTACTAAAAACATGAACAACTTTACTTCAGCTTTAGAGAAGCTAAAATAGCACACTTAAAAGGGAAGCGTAGCTTTGGCAAAGAAAAGCCACTTCCGCAACTCAACTCCTGGCGAGACTTCTATTTTCTATATTCATTTCATTTCAGCTTCTGCTCACAACAAAAGCTACTGAATCTGAGAACTGAGAACATGTGCCCTGTAGTGTAGGAATTTTATATAAAGTAGTAGAAACGTGTAACATACTCTTATAAAATATATTTTGGTACCTACTTACCTGTGTACAATGTTCGAATTCACTTTTAAGTATGAAATATTAGCGATCGTTATATGAAATCCTGTTTGGCTGAATAAATCACTAAATCAGTCTCAATTTCTCTAAGCTAGACATACAACCCGATATTTCCTACTATGTATGTTATACATGAAGCTTAAGCGTGTTCGCACACGTACATAGGGATTTTACATTGATACGTCTATACATTACTACTATTTATTTACAATGAGTACAAAGTTGAAGGTTACAAGTGTATTGTAATTAATGAAATTTAAACTCGAGGTACCTGTATCGGTATAGTTGAGAGCACGTAATTCATAAAACATGCGATCAGCAACATGCATATCGAAGTATTTAACTTTTTTTCTTGCAAACCTAGATCATGTATTGAATATAGCAATTTGAGGACGTATGCATACGTTATGTTTAAACAATTTAGGTATTTATAGTATACCGTCTAGGGTTTTAGTAAAAAGATGTGTTTTATTCTTGAATAGTATGGTTAGATTGATTAGGGAAAACCAAGTCCAAATAAAGTTTGCTTATCATTGGACTTTCCAATGGAGTTTTTTAAAAATAAACTCACAGTTAAATTATTTCTGACAATTTTCATATTGTGGTATGAAATTCATATTAATTATTCAATATTGTTAATTTTTTCTTATTGCATATTTTTCATATTGGTGGTTTATCTGTAAGTACAGTATGATGATGCTTTTCATATTGCGATGCGCTTTTAAAAACAGTTCTGAAAAGTTGGGTGCAACTACTTTGTCACTTATTCAGATATTTATACAGGTCATCTGCTGATATTTTGTTCAATAGTTAGTTCTTTCTATACATGCACCAGAATCGCAATAGAAACGCTAACTTTTGTATTAGATAC
>JAQFYC010005863.1:0-13411 GCA_034694165.1 Tomocerus mixtus | reverse complement strand
CATCTTTAATATGTTATTCTAATAAATTACCTTTCTGCTCTATCTGACTACTGTTTTATAGCTAATTAAAGCTGGGTGCCTACTTGAATGTGCAACAAACAATCACCATTTGACTCACACACACTAAAGTACTTATACTTATAGCAGTACATACACAGGTGTGCACGTAGATTGCAAATTGCAATAAAGCAACAGGATACAGCAGATCGCACACAAACACAACTTTTGGCGTCATCTCGTCATTGCCTTTTAAAAATGCCTAAATACATTATATAATAAATATCTTTGATGCTACAGCCAAATCCCTCTATAAGAAGGCCAGTAAACAAAGCAATTAGCTCATTCGCAGTTACAACACAATTATCTTTATACTATTATATTGTTTGCTGCAATTGGTTATAATAAACACTTTAAATTATACTGGTAATATTTATATTGAGGTAGATAGACTTTATATTTATGTATACGTTTATACGACCAACTTTTACGACGACGTAATTTTAAATAATACATAATGTAGCTATCGTAATGACCATATTAAATAAACCATTGTAACGGATATAACTCTGTTGTAAATCTATACTTTGGGGTACTGTGGCATTCATTTGAATCCAAATGCATTGAATCCTGAAATTAGAATTCAAAAAATGTATTAGCTTTAGACTTGTTCCACAGATTGAAGAGTGTAAAAAGTTGGCCTACATAACATAGTTCATTAACTCGCTTACAACCCAGCATAGGATAATCTACGCTATCAAGCTGTAAACAGAAGTAAAAAAAGTTAAACGGTCGAAAGTGACAGACGGACCGAGAGAGCGTTTCTATAAAGTTGTTTCACAACTTAATAAAGGGCAATGCATAAATTATGTATATCAGACGTAGATGAAAGGCTCACTTGGTTAGAGAAACTCCAACCAACTAACACTAACGACAAGCTAAAGTTACTCTATTAAGCAAGTTAATTGTGTTCATTTGTATAGCTATATAGTATAATAGTATTAGAGTCCCTTAACAGTATGCCTTTAAGGCCCTTAATATAGTTGGCTAGTTATGGTATATGTGAATAGTGAATGTAGACACCGTCAAACAGATTTTGAGGCAGAAGAGGTGGACTGGGTCATTTCTTCATTTCTCCATAAGACCCTTTTATAAGAAGGTGAACCGACGGACGGACTGGCTGACTGTGTGGTCTTATTATAGACTGGGAAACTAAATTATTATTACAAACCTCCCTACCTTAATACTACAATATTTTTTATATTTTTATATTTTATGCCCGTCATATAGAATCATATACTAGAATCATAAAGTGCAGAATACGTTCAGAATGCTTTTTCAAAATCCTTCCTCATTTAAAACTGTCTTACTATAAATTACAAACTGATTGCCTTCTTCCAAAAGGATCCGTCTTCAATCTTATTTCAATAGGGTACCGCATATCTTATACGCATATTTCCTTTTCCTTTGTTAACTTGCTATCTATTGTACGAGAAGACATTGAAATAACAAATACTTACACGAATGCATTTAAAAGTGTATAATGTGAATATCATAAGAAAATTAGCAAAAATGGCATTAATATTGCGTAATACTTTAGTAACTTTAGTTTGTTCAATTGTTTATTGTGTGTATACATTATAAGGTATCAAATTACATAGAGTAGATAATAATTATATCCTTGTGATGTGAGTCTTGTAGTTATTTAATTGTAAACAGATAATTTTCCCACGTGCCTAACTGCCTACGTCCGAATATCTGAATATCTGAATATCTGAATATAAATATTTCCCAGTGGGCAATTGCCAATTCCCTAGAATTTTCCCATACGCATACACGTCTTATGTCTATTCTATGCATGTGTGTGAATGTTGTCATCTCACTTTATATATATATTGTACTATTACGTATAGTTATGTAAGTATTGTGAGTGAGTGTTGTCCGTTTGTTGTTCTTCTTTGGATTCCTCAGTCTGTTGTTCTGAGTGTGTCTGCTTGCTCATCGTTGCATTGTCCTGCTCCGTCTGTCTGTCTCTCTCAATTCTCAATTCTCAATTCATAAAGGTATTACGAAACCTACGTATTCGGATCGTATTCCTTTAAGTTCCTTTCATCCAGCCAGGCAGCCAAAAAGCCAAAAAGAATACTAAGCTTGAGAGAAAGATTGAACTACCTGACTGAACTCCTCTTTTTTACTCGCATTCCGATTCCTTTTCGCTCTCAGGTAAATAAATTCCTTCTTTCTTCTTTGTACATCACGACGGCATGCCACACAACACTTATCTAGACTTTATATACTTTATATATAATATATGTACTTAAGGGTTGCATAATACGATTAGAGTTACTCTACATATCATATTAAAACTACTATACAGATATATCCAAACTAGAAGACGTTATAATATGTACATAGGTAATATCGTTTTGGGTTATTGGGTTGCTGCTTTGTTTGTTCCCTTTAACGCTCAATTACTGTAGGACTCTGTATACTAAGCTATGCATAGAATATGCATACAAGTCACTAACATCCTTAGCACAAGTCTTCCAGTTGACTTAGACTCTTATAATAGTATAGCAAATACACTATATAAAGTATTAGTAAAAGTATCTTATATATATCTGTATTCCATATTATATTGGAATGGAATAGATATCAACAATGCAATGCAGGAGTGTGTAAATGCAAAGGTATGGAGTATATAAACTGTATCTCACTTCACTACTGCAACTCATCTACATAATACATAAATATCCAGTAAACCTCTTTAGCTTATCTTTCTCTGGATTATGGACGCCTTGAGTTGAGAGGCAGTTTGTGCACAATGTTCACAATGTGCAAAATCCAACTTAAAAGGTAGAAAGGGAGCTTCAGGAATTTACACCCATTTTTAAATGTTATAGAAAGTTAAATATTAAATAGTTAAGCACGCATTCTATTTTAAAATATTGATTAGTTAGTTAGATAGGAATTTATGCGTAGAGCTTCACTAAGAACGAAATAAGTTCCAATGAAATTAAATGAAGCCCTCAAAGGGCATTACCACCACAATGTTGACATTTATTGCACTTTTGATCCCAATTTGAGTTACTAAATGCTATTTATAATAAATATTGGACAACCCTAACCTCACTCACTCACTCACTCACCTAAACCTAAACCTAAAGCACCTAAACACTCAGAGAATGTGGAATTCCCACTTCACTCTTCCTCCCTTAATTGCTTCATATCTGTAACTACTAGTATTATATTATTTATTATATTTTCACTGTCATTCAGCCTTTAGGGGAGGGAGCCCTCCATTTCCTTTATAAGCTATTCATTATATGCGGTTAAGGAAGAAATGTGTCAGAATTAATTATTATGCAACGCTGCAATTTGCAATAGAAGCAATAATTGTAAGGGATATCAGACTAAATAAATAAATATTCTATCTGAATATGAAGAGTGGGATAATTAGCAATGCGGAAGGATGCAGGTACCTTGTACATTGTGCATACATTCACATACGTAATAATACAATGCTATTAGACCCATTAGACATATTAAAGGGTGCGGAGAAGTGTAAGAAAATTAAATTATAAAGAAATTCCAAAATGCACCGACTGTTACATAATATTTATGGTTAATGTTGCAGCCAGGCCAGGACCAATAGAAAGTGCAACATTTTATTTGCCTGGAGAAACTGGGACATAGAAACTGGAAATTTTTCCTATAATGTTTAGTATAATGTAGGAGAATAATTAATTAAGCTTCTTGATCTTATAACCGATTTTGTTGGGAGATATGATATTAAATTATTTTGAATTAGTGTATCATAGTTATACGTACATAGTGTGTTTGTTAATCTCAAAAATAGTAAACGTTTTCCAAAAAATCTGTGCATGTAGAAATGTTGTGTAGTTATGTATTTCGTGTAGGTTTGTAGGTAATCTTATTTTTGAAAGGGACTAATGATGACTATGACTAAATATTGTAAGCCAGAGACAGACGTAAGGAATATTGTTTGAATAAGTGAGAAATACGGAGGCAAAGGACCCGATTTACGTCTCCATTAAATATTTATTGCCTATATATACTATATAAATAATATCTCAAGTGAATTGTGTCTTTGTCATGTCCTAACTCTCCTCTAACCTTAGAATTATTGTTGAGCTGACATTGAAACATTGAAAGGTACATTTACTTACTATTATTGCTTGCCCATTGCATTCTTGCATTTCTATTTAGTTCACATATTATAGTACTTACTTATAGTTCGTATATATATAGTTAGTTAAATATAATAAATATAAGAAAAGGTAAGTAAAAGGTGAGATAAGGTATGCAGAGGAAAATCAAGTTCATTCTGGATTCTGGAAATTCCTTCGCGTCAGTCAGCTGGCTTCGCTTTTTCAGCCCCGGATGCACCGATCGGCTCAAGGGCTGATCACCCATGTTGTTTCTTATACGTAAAGTAGTATAATTATTTATATATATATAGATAAATAAAGGTAGAGGAGAGACCGACTCAAACTAAATAAATTAATATTTTCTTAAATATTTAAATATATTTTATACAACTTTACTTACAGTATAAACGTATGTATAGATATTTCCAGGTATTATGTATATACGTATGCGTGCATAATATTTCATCATCCCTTAGCATGTAGTCACTCAGAAAAGTCAAGTCTGGTTTATGTATGCCACACTAAAATAAAATTTATTATTAAATCAGTAGTACACCAACAGGTACAATATCTATAATACAGATATATTTACTTACATGTAAATTATTAAATATTCATGTATGTTATAGTGTATAAAATGAAATAGGTGTATTTAATAGAAGAGAAGAAAGCGTAGGATATCTATAATATTTTAAGGTATGTTGAGTGTGAGAAGAATATTCTTCTGTATATTGTATCCGAATAAAGGTATTTAGATGGGTATTTCCTATATCTACTTAGTTACAGTGTTATAATGTATTTAAGTATAGGAAGAGTAAGAAGTAAGTTAAGATGATGTACTATATTATTGAGAAATTCCTTTGGAAGGGTCGTCGTCGTCGTCGGCAGGGTCCCTCCGTCCGTCGGTTTATGCATTTCTTATATACTTTTATTATTATTCGTGCCGCTATCTTCTATAACTAAATAAATAACTAAAACTAAATACATATAAACCTCACCTTACTTAGTTGTACTTAAGTACTCAACACCAGTCATATTTTATGTAAATTCTATTTACACAGGACATTATTAGAAACCTTTCTCCCTTTAAAATACTTTAATTATACTTTAATTCGTTAAATGCATTATTCTGTGCTTAGATGAATGACATTTAATTTATTGTTATTTAGGTAACTACATTATTTATATACAAATAGTAATTGGAGAATTTCTAATTTCTACTACTGTCAATATCTGTATATCAATATATTAAATACCTGCTTAAATAGACTTAATATATTATGGGAAACGTCAGTCAATTAAGTGCACTAAATACAATAGTAGTAACAGGACATTAATTTATGTTAGATTTATCTAGATTTATTTATAATTACAATAATATGTGGTTGAGTGCAAGTTGCCTTACTTAACATAAATATGTGGATGAATGGGTGATACTGATAATAAAATATCTCACTACAGTATTTGTATGTAATGTGAGTGGAGAAGTGAAGAAATATTTATGTATCCAGGAAGGAGCCTTACAATTCCTTACAATAATAGTAGTAAGTTAAGGATATGGACTGGATGGATGATGGGATAGGAATTTTGGAATGTGCTCTCTGGAATGTTGCATATTACTATAACTTTACTATAGCAGTATTATATACAATAATATGTTACATTCATATTTAGCATTGTAGCTTTTGTATTGTATTACTTAAACTTTAATTCTTTAGAATTCTTTAGGATTGTGAGTTGAGTGAGAGATTTAGATGAGCTACCTTTTTCATTTATCTTTTTAGATGAGCTTGTACTCTATTGACTTTATACTTTATAGACTTTATGCATTTCTTGCCGATTCACTCCCCTCGGATATAGAGCAATTTATTTACAATAAGTTTTAAGTAGAAATTAATACAAGTTATTATGGATTGTGAGATGAGAGGAATGTTTAAATTAGTTCGTGTTATATTTGTCCAGTGCAAGTCCAGATTCCTTCTGTTATGTTGTTACATATATCCCATTGTGATCTCTTACCTGTCTGTCTTCTCTCCTCTTCCCTTCTCCTGAGTGTATGAGTATGTGTGGTCCATTCCATCCCATACTTCCGTCCCGTTCACACAACAACATAATATACGAAATGCATTTAACTATTCTTTGTAGAGAAGGGACCGACTCGTTCACTAGTTTTCATTTTTCAAGACTCTCTTCATAAATCTCTTGTTCGTCCTCCGTCAAATCTTTCTCAGTAATCTCATTTCATTCACAACATTCTACTGAATACTACAATCTTCCCTTAGCCACCTACCCACTCCATCTATTCATTTACATTATTACCACAAAGGAACGGTCTCCCAATTTATTATAACAATCTCGTAGTTTTATTTATTCTTCTGTTGCCCTATCTGTAGTTGAACTGAAATGAAATCAATCTCAATACAAAGATAAAGTAATTAATTGTAAACGTAAAAATACTCATTTTGTGTTTATTGAAGTTTTCGTATAAGGAGTACTTGATCTCATACTTACTCTTACTACATAAATAAATAAATATTTATTTATATTTATAACAATTATGATTTATTTGGTAATGGTGCTGCGTGACAAGACAGAATAATAAAGAAATAAGTCAACAAGTAAAAATAGATCTAGATCAGAGATGAGATTAATAAATATTTTTCTGAACGAAAGGAATTAAATTGCTAGAAATTAAGTTTTAAAAGGAAGGGCGCAGTGCAAAAAGAGATTTATTACAACAATAATTTATTCCTTGAGGGGAGGAGGAAGGGGAGGGTACTTAAATAGAGGTAGAAGGAGGAGTTCAGTAGATGAGTCCATTGGAGATGAATTCATCGAGCCAGTGGGGCTTGTTGACATTGGAATTGCTGTTGGCGTTGGGGACACTGCGGGTGTGACGACTGGACGTCGTCTGTGTCAATGCTGGAAACATTTGTGGCATAAACTGACTGGCCAAGGCAAAGAGACTGAAGGCCGGCACGAAGAACGACAAGTTCACGGAGCGCGGCGCGCTGTGCTCGCTCCGAACTGTAGGCATCGCGCTCAAGTCCAACTCTGAAAATATTATAATTATATAAATAATTAATAATTCTGTCACAAATTATATAGGTCAGGGGAAATTAGGTCAGTAAAAGGGGCAAGGCCAATTAAAATCTAGTTCTTGAACTATAACAATTAATAAATTACTGGATAACTACAATTCAATACCCTCTGCTGGAAAACCTTATAAAATCTAGAAACATGAGAAATTCTTTCTCATGTTTATTTAATATACAAATTCCTAAAGAATTAAAATAATTTTGCATTATGCGTTATTATTAGGAATTATTAATTCTTTTCTTTAATTTCTCATTTCTTCATTGTCAATTGTAACAGAAAATGAAAATTCTAATGTACTGTCCTACTTAACTGCTGCGAGTCCACAATATTCACAAATTTTTATCCCTTTTTAACTATATAGTCAATTAGCGAATTAAGATTGAAATAAATTATGTAAACTATGAATAAA
Source organism: Tomocerus mixtus (assembly GCA_034694165.1). Classification (NCBI taxonomy): domain Eukaryota; kingdom Metazoa; phylum Arthropoda; class Collembola; order Entomobryomorpha; family Tomoceridae; genus Tomocerus; species Tomocerus mixtus. The sequence continues at coordinate 5,734 of JAQFYC010005863.1, read as the reverse complement.
ATGAGTAATTCATTACCTTTAGCTTTGGGTCGACTGGGTGACGAGTATACGAGAGTGAGAGAGAGGAGGAGGGAGGCGATCAGTGGAATCAGTTTCATGATTTTAATTATTTTCTTTATTATTTATTTTCTTCTCCTCTCCAGCAGTCCCTTCTTGTCCAGTCCAGAGACTCACTCGATTGTCCAGTTAACTTAAATTCCTCACTTTTCACTATTCTAAAAAGATGACGAGATGTTTCAACAGCGAGCGAGTGGGATAACTAAAACCCCAAAATCTGGATGGGTCGTTGTATTTATAGTTGTCCAAAGTAGGGCGGGATTTAACATTTTAATACTTTAATGCATTCAGTCACTCACCCCACCGCATCTTCTCATCCTCATCTTCTCATCTTCTCATCCTCATCTTCTCATCCTCATCTTAACGACCATGAACTTTAAAAAGTGTAGCTAATTCATAATCAGTCACCTACAAAGGGACATCCTTTCCCCTAGTTATTTATTTACATTATCTTCACGAGAGGCTAATACGAGTTTAATACACGTGACAGATGTTGTTTATCTATTGTATACTTTAGTGTAGAATCAAATGAATTTATCTTTCAATTTATCTTTTGCGCATCTTCAATTGCCATTTTCCGTTACACCTGCAAGCAGTTATAAATTTACTATCTCAGCCCAATTAAGCATAACACAATAAAAATATTAATGGTTATTAATCTTTGTTAAGGTTAATAATACTTTCTCAGTAGCACGCTAAATATCATTGACATTTTGACATTGAGAATGAAACCGATTCTAACCTCCGTGCAATTTGCAATTTGCAATTATTTATAATAGAACGAATGAGTGGCATTGCAAGTAATAAATAAATAAATAAAAATAAAATTGAGGTTTGAGACTGTTTATCTAGAATTGATATATTTATCTAGATCTCTAGAAGAATAAAGAATAAAGATTCTATTTATAAGTATTACCAATATAAAAAAGAATAAACCCACATTGTACTACACCTACACCATACATTCTGGCTTGCTCTAGTTTTACATTTAAAGGAAGAAAGGGTTAAATCATTTGGATAAATTATACTTCGTAAGAACCGTCTTTGTCCCTTAATTGTAAGTGTGTGACCTTAACTAGTAATTGTTTTAGTATTTCTTTATTTCTTTCTACTCTTGATATAAGTATTAAGATCTAATGTACAATAATGAAATAATTACGTAGAAGAGTACACCAAGTACATCATATATATAAGTAGAACTTGTTGAGAATGTGCCCTATTTACATCATCTGCGATCTGCATTCACTGCTTCCGCTTGCTTCTGTAGTTCATTGTCCCAAAATAAATCCCTCCTTCTTTGGGTTAATTGTAATTAATAATGTAATTCGTATAGTTCATGTTCATAGGATATGCAAAATAGTCCGTCTGTCAGAGATCTACTTCTGATTGTAAAGTAGCTGTGTGATTGATGGGAGTAGATAAGAATAGACATTTATTTATTGCATATTGTAATTGTATAGTACAGTACATCTATCCATTCAAATGAAGATGAGCTATTTAAATTTTGATTTTGCATTATCTATGCCTGTAAGGTACAGTACTATAAATATAAATATACAACCACTATAAATATTGAGATAGGAAATAGAACATCTGTATGGTTAACAGTAAATAATATTTTCTGAGTGAGTATCTGTAGTTGACTAGAGCGGATAGAGATGAAGGCAATAAAAGTTGTGAGAAATACACGAGTTGTTGTTGTTGGGGATGAAATAAAAAAGAATTTACTCTTAGATGAGCTATTGTCCTTCTATTTACCATTTACCATCTGTGAAGATGAAGATGAATGCAGAAGATGAGAAAGAAGGCGAAAGAATAAGGAAAAAGTTATAAATAGAAATGCAATTCATTTGGTTACCGTTGCTCGGCTTTGTTGGCATTCTTCGTCCTTCTTTCTTCGCCGTCATTCTTCTCGTGACACACTGACCAATTAATTCATCCCCTTCACACACACATTATGGCCCCATGTCCCAAATAAATATTTTATATAGTATTACTATATACTTATATTCTTTATAGAATGAGGGAGATGTGCCCCCGCCATGTAAATCGCCTCTTCTTCCTCCTCCTCGTGGGGATTGCTGTCGTTCTTGTGGCAAGTGCAGGGACATACGACTACCCCCTACAACATGACGACGGGGGTGTGGACGACAAACATCTTAGTCCCGGATCCTCTTTCTACTCTAAATGTCCCCCAGGAACTAATCGGGACCCCTTTGGTAAATATTCAAATACAATATGAATTTAATATATATTATAATACTTTCGAATGAAATATATGTACAGATATATTTACTACAATTAGATGGATTTACTGATTAGGATGTCTGATTATTATTTATATATTGATCAGACGAGATTAAGAATCTATTATGCTATTATTATTATATTATTTCCACATATCAATTAGTGCACATTTGTAAATTAATTTGGCCAGTACCCGCCTTTGGTTTCCCGTAAAGGCCGTTTTATTCCAAGGGATTCATGCACTGAATCGCAATTAACTTTATGAATGAATTTAATGACTTTTGCAGGAAGATGTCGGAGGGTCTTTGGGGGAAGTGGCAGTGGGAACCGATTCGGATGAAATTCATTAATTTAATCTCACTCATTTTGCTTTAAAAAATGCTCAAAAGTTGGACAAAGGATGTCCATGTATATTGTATGGATTCCTAATTATAAGAATGCTCTAATTTATTAGTATGTAGGTCAAAACTCATGAAACAATTATTTTTCTCTCTATATCCTTATTCAATACTATTCATACCTAACTAAGTAGAATGCTATACAACATATTATATTACTGAAGCTGAAATTATTAATTGCTTTTGACAAAGGAAATTAAATAATATTGGAACAAAACTATGAGCTGCTTAATTATCTTATTTAACTATTGTTCGATATGTTAAATACAAGTATTCACATTCACACACAACACAAACACAACCCACAACGCGAACAAATGTATTCATTTGCTACTCGTACACTAACATCTAACACTGCAATACCCAAAGACTCAGAAAGTTGAACTATTTTCTCAAGTTGCCTCCAACATGAACATTGATTAAGAGTATAACAAGTTATTGGAGTAGTAATTTAAGGAAACTGATAATTTATTGATTGGTAGAGATTGACATTAATGATTTGGTTATTGCCAAAAGGAATATATTCAGATTTCCGATTTAGAGATTGCACAGATATCTCCCGAGATCTTGACAGAAGGGAGGAATTGCCTACCAAAGTCGCCTCAAAGCAAACTTGGACGCACACAGAGCCAAGATGGTCAAACCTATAATTCCGTAACTGCCCTTCGCTCTTTTATTTGGATCTCCCGTGTAGTAACCTAATGCGTAATTTATTCTGCCCACGATCCAGATCATTCCACCGATTGTGCTTAAGTAGGGCATTTCTAATCCTCCGATCAGAAGGAGAAACAGAAACTGGGGGTAATGCTCCAACGTATTTTGATGCGCTCTGCAAACATAATTATCAAAAATCATCAACTGTGCAATTTTCATCTTTTCCTAATTAAATACTCAAAAAAGTAGAATTAAAATGAATTTCATAGGAAATGTGAAGAGACAGGCGTTAGGTAGGTACCTCTGAATGCAATTGAAGGCCATGTTTTCAGCGGAGTACATGGCGGGGTAGGGCACTTTGAACTCTTGTCTGGCTTGACCCACTTTGACTGCCTAGAATTACAATTAAAATGTTAATTAGGGAATATTCACTAGAAATGCAATTATGAGATAATTAAATATTTAATTGTAGAAAACAGAACGAGACTGACCTTCCAGGTCAGCAGAAGAACGGACCCCAGTGCCGTGAATACGACGTAGCCAAAGCCTCTGGGGAGAATTAACGGAGTTGTTTTGACGGGGGCGTTGAAAAGAGCGCTCAACCAGCCGAGAAATCTGTTACCGGAAGAAGCCACTGACTTTGTGAGACCCGAACTGCTCCCCACTCCGCATCCTTTCCCAATTTTAGAGATTTTCCCTCCACTGCTCCTAAAACATTAAAACACAATTATTTATTTCGTTTTTGTATATTATTTCAGACCACTCCCATTTCGGGACTCCCTGTTTCATTTTATTTTGATCTAGTTTACATTTATACATATAGCTAATATATAAAAATTATTTATCGAGAAGATAACTTACATGATGACGAATTTGTTAGAAAACTGTTAGAAAATTCGGCGGAAGCGTCCCCTTCTGTGTTTGATGACGGATGGTGGAAAAGGTGAGAGGTCGGGGAAGGAAAACTGCAACAGGCTCCGTCTGGAATTATTTGTGTCGTTGTTTGATGGAGAATGGGAATTGGGAATGATAATAGAGCTGGATGATCAGTTGGTCAGAAATGGTCATGGTAACCTACATGCACATATTAAAATATGTATATACACCAAGGATACTATACTGGCAGACTATGCACTATCATTACACTCTATGATTTCCTCAAATATGGGGATATCACTATGGATATGATGGATACCCCTCGAAACTCACTTTTATATACATACTAAAATTGCATCTCATCCTAATACTCACAATCCATATAATATTCAAATTATACATCTTGAGTGGTATTACAGATGGTACAAGTACAGGTATTATTGCTATGAAAATATGTAATTAGTTATGTCCTCGTTTTTATGATATGCATGCTATGCTTTACAATGCTACTACAACAAAATAGTTGGATTTGCGATTGAATCATTGAATGATATCTTAAGATAACATAATAAAGCTAATTAATACTGTTTAGGATTAAAATTACAAGGGAATAGGGTATAATATACAATTACATTATATCAGAACATTATGCAATCTATTTTAAACAGCAATTTGTACGTAGTTGGTAGATATATAGATATGTATACAACAATTTATTACACACGATAAATAATTTAAATTACAAAACTTCTCATTCGTTCAATTATAATAGAATATTAAATATGTACAGGGACTCATTATTTCTTATTGGTGAGTGAATCAGAAAGAAATTGCATAGCAAGGTCCAGACCTTCCCCTTTAAGTGCTGACGTCTTGAACATTTGGAATGTCCGATTTCTAAAACACACAAAATACAATTTTCTATTAGTTTCTATTACAATTAAAGGAAGAATTTGGGAATATAGGATGACTGACCGAAGAGAGTCTAGTCCAAGTGCCTGGTGAATTTCGCTGACGCTAAGAGCTCCTTCCATATCTTGCTTATTGGCCAAAACGACCAAAACTGCACTTTTTAATTCTTCCTCTTGAAGCATCTGTAAAAGTTCTTGTTTAGATGTTGAAATTCTGTCCCGATCAGCAGAATCAACGACATAAAGTATTGCATCTGTATTTGCGTAATAGCAGCGCCAATATGGTCGAATACTATTTGGAAAATAAATGATCCAGATATTTACAAGTGTACATAAAAATAAAACTAATTCGATTTCATATAATTACAGATGAATTATATTTAGTATATTTACCTCGTTTGTCCGCCCAGATCCCAAACCTAAAATATAAGTAAAATTCGAAAGTTAGAATAAACAAGTAAACAGAAAATACAAACGTAGAAAATATGGAATGTCAGATATTTAGCTAGGTATGTTCTAGGGTTGCCGCGAATATTCGACATGCCGAATATTCGGCGCCGAATATTCGGCATGTCGAATATTCGGTATTCG
>JAQFYC010005862.1:0-13412 GCA_034694165.1 Tomocerus mixtus | reverse complement strand
ATTTTTATCGGAGTTTTAGTTTAGGAGCTAGATGACCTAGACCACGGGGACATCTTTTTGGCTAGCCCTGTAGGTAAGCATTATAGTATCTGTCTGGATAAAATATATCTGCCTACTGCCTACGTATATATTTGTATGTATAACCACTGATTCTTCGGCAAAACCCATAATATATTGGTAATGGATGGCAATGGTGGAAATTCAGAGCACACAGTATTATTTAAAATATATGTAAGTACATGCAGACACGTGAATTTCTATTTTCGTTCAAAGCACCTAATGCAATGGCAATCTGTAAGTAAATACATAAATGTACTTTTAGCTTAGTAATGATCCTTATTTTGCTCATTCAAATATGCGTTCAACAATTACCTGCGAACCTACTGTATTAGATAGTTATGTATGATGTAGGCTACGTATATTGCAGTCAGAGGTATTAGTCGTAAAATCTGAGAACTAAATGAGGCTTGACCTGCTCACTCAGTAAATTCATTCTCTCTCACTCCCGTACATTATGTAGAGTGTAGAAATGTGAGAATGTGAGCCAAGCCCCATCCCAGTATTGAATAGGATATTAGAATTAAAATAGCCTTTAGTGTAATTCGCTCATTCATGCTAATAGTACAATATAAGCTTGTGACACTAAATCATGGATAAAAGATGAGATGACAGGTTTTCACGAAACCTAGAGTTGAGTAGCATGAATTCTAGGTAAGTAAACTAAGTGACTAAAGCAAATGTATCTAACATGAGTAAGTAAGTAAGGGGAAAAGGGTATTAGGAGTGTGTTTAGAGGATTGAGACTAGATTTCACAGTTCCTAATAAAATAAAGCGATCTAAGGCTTAACTTGTATGTTAGTTGGCTTGGGTTACACGTTACACTATTGGGTTTATCACGATGATGTGGTTTGGTTTGGTTTGGTTTGTGATGTGGATTTTGGATGTGATGAGGGCATTAAGTAAGAGAAAAGAAGAGTAGAGATGAGATTCGAGAAGTGAAGAGTCTATTTCTGCAAGAGTAAGAAGAGAAGAATGGCTAATGCATATTTGATGTAAGGTGCGCAATTTAATCGTCAAGTGTGAGAAATGTGTTTTTAACGGAGAGCTTTTGTCAATCGTCAAACACGAACCGTATAATTTGCTCCCCTGTGGCATTGCCATTTGAGAGAAATAAAACAGTTTAGCCAGGCCAGGGCACAGATACCATTCCACATACATATTACATACACACTTATTATATCCAATCATACATATAACTGAAATAGAATACCTAAAGCTCTCCGATTGAAATTAAATGATGAGGCGTTTCTAATACTAATTTCCGACTTTAGAATTCTGCCTCACTGCATGTGATCCCATTTTAACATTTTATTATCCTGTAGTATACTAACAGTACTGTTATTCTGCACTACTTGTACTGGAGAGTGTAAAATTGGAATACGTATATTAAGCATACAGATGCTTGCTACTACCATGCTTGTATAATATGTAACTAAATACAATTTGCGTACTTGATATTCAATCTTTACAGGTTTAATTAAACTAAACACAGTTTCAAAAATAAAACAGAATAAAACAATTCCACACGCGATAGTATACGGTTATATAAACTTGTTGTGTTGCACTATTATGTTTCTTAAGGATCATGTTCCCTCATGGGGCTGCGGCTGGTTTCTGTAGTGAGTGGCATGGCATGATCATTTTTTATTTGTAGACCAACTGGAATTTGATAATTGGATGAAAAATATTTGATAGTGATACCTAACCTTGTGTTAATGACGGTATTGTATTGTATTTGCACTTTTATTCATATCTAACTCAATAAACATTTTTTTCGCGCAAATTTCATCCTATAACTTGTCTTGTGAGTTTATAATTATTATTTAGTTTAAACAAGTTTGTGTAGATTGGAGATACTTACTTACGTATTAGAAGTTCAAGTATGAGATACTATTACTTTGCAAGTTAAGTATAAAACTAGGGCATCGCTTCTGGGGTTTGCACTCATTAGGTAGGTATCTTTTGTAAGTACTACCTCTTTCCCCTATAATAGCAGTTTAGAGTTCCAGGCGAATATGTGCACATATCATAATTTTAGAGATAATTTCTAACTTTTTGAAAGTTTGCGACTATCATTTTAAAGTTTACTTCCCGTATATAGTAGTTTAGCTACAGCTCATAGGTTCTTTGCCCGACAACTTAAAATAGTAATTCTACAAAAGTTTCAAAACTTGTGGTTTGATCCTATTTAAAATAAGAAGAATGGAAGAAGAAAGTTTACCGGTTTGCCTTCAATCTAATAAAAGTAGCTGATCGGAACGTCTTCTTAAGGGTCTCCGCTACGGATATTACTAATTTCTCTTGCTTTGTTTGTGAATGGACTGAATAATGAAAGTAGTCAAGCATGATACACACATAGTAGTAAAAGAACGGTTATCTATTAAACATTGGAGTGGAAAATAGTTTAAGCTCATTAATACATGCAATGTATATGTATATGTTATATAGAATATCTGGGAATTCTGTTAAATAAGGATTCGGGCCATGAATACGGGATTTCAATTTATTGGCTACACAAAGTTTGTAGTTTGGTATTTATATCCTCCTCTAAATGTGATAATCTGTATTAAGATAAACCATATAAGTAGGCGTACACATGATTACAATACATGACAGTGTAATCATCGAGTATTTATTACAGCTTACAAATCCAACCAAAACATATTCTCAATCCTGGTTTGATATTGATTCAAAATTTACAGTAATACAATAATATATATCTTGGCCATATTTAAATGACGTTGATTTGCCTGAAATTACAGAACTTTGGTAAAGAAACTGTGGACTCAAATTCATGTTCTAAAATGATAAACGCTTAAATATTACGAGAACTTTTTTACTAGCAAACTTTGGAACTCTAACCTATCAACATAAATAATAATGCAGTTAGTTACATTAAATTATAAATGTTCAATGCACGAGTTCTGATATTTTATGTATGCAGCTATTTTGCCTGATATTCTCAAGAGTGTTGCACATGCTTTAAATGTGTAGACATATAAATGACACGATGACATTTGTTACTTAAAATTTTCTCACAATATACAGCAATTCCCATTACTATGTAATAAAATGATGCTGTATTATATAGGTAAAGTAAAAGCATTAGCGCTAATATAATCCTTCAGTTTGAATTTACTGTAATACTATTAGTAACATAATATCTTAGCTATTCCTATTTAAGTGCATATTATTTTATTTATAACAGTTTCTCACGAGTAATTCAGTACTTGTAGTAAATAATTTAAAAACAAAGGTTCATAGGATAAAACAAAATAGAACCTGCTGAGAGGAAAATTAAAAATGCAATTTCCATCAATTATATTTAGTGTACTAAAATTATGAGTACATAACAAATATTTGTGATTTAAATCGACTAAAATTAGCCATATAAAGTTTGCAAGTAAATACAAACCTCGGCATAGTTCTTACATTTAAATCCATAAATGATCATAATAAAGTAAATTTTATATCCACTCATATTTGGAATTAGCTGTACAAAGATACGATATCCCTGAATATTTATGTAGATAGTATATAGTATTATGTAAACTAGTTTGGTCTGGTAGGGCCAGGCCAGGCGTCAGACCCATGAATAACGTGGGAATTTGCACTCGAGATATAAATAATTTAAATGTGATCAAGATCAACACGAGGGGAAGGTGCATGTAATAATTTGAAAATAAAATTATCCTGTTTCCTACAGCCTACACGGTTATCTCAATCCATTTAGCGTCGTAGTATGCTTACGCAAACTTATAATCCTAATCTTAACACATGTTACATAATTTCCAAATTGTTGTTGCTATCTGTAATTGTTGAATAATGAATATTGTAAACATAATCCTAATACAAAAAATAAATCTGGTGCTTTACAAGCCAAAAGTCCTGATACTATTGTGATAGTCTCAACTCTCAAAGCTATTAATGGGCAGCTTGGCCTGGCCTGGTCTGTGATTTTATGTATATGTAACAATAAATGTTACTAATGGGCAAGACAACAGTAGCAATCAAGCAGGCTGATATAAAATACACTTACTTACCTTACGTACGCAGGTCGTACTCATATACTAAAGAATCGTACACTTACCTACACTGCTACACAGTACATGTACACAGCTATTAACGTTTGCAGAAAACTTTCTCAAAACCTTCAGAAAACACGAGAATATTTCATGATACTGCCAATTATCCATTTAATCGTTCAAGGTGATCCCAGAGAAGTTTGTGGAGTACATTTTGCAAACATTACGTAGGTATATAGATACACATTCATCGCATCGTACTCACTCAAGTGTACTTACGTATATATAAAATTATATTACACTTACCTATGAACCTGAGTGAGTTTATGAATAACGGCTTGTCTTTACGCAGCTCATTCATATCAATCAAAGATATTATAACGGTAGGTATATAGACTAGACTAGATACAATATAAATCCACATTGACTTGACTTGAATCTGGGGCCTTCTTATACACTCTCTGTATTTCTATTTTATGTAACGAGAAATTGATCATGTCTTTTTATATATAAATACTAATTTATAATCAGTTCTCATCTCTACCTTGCAGTGCTTATTGTAACAACACACTTTTTTATCTTCCTAAATCATCACTCTTACTTTACTCACAATTTAATTAGTATGTACTATTGGGAGTTTACTTTACCTTCTTTGCTAATATTTACAACGTACATAATAATATATACTTACTATACCATTACTTTACTAACGCATACATCAATAAAAATATTTACCATCAGAATATTATTTTATCGCTTCCAATGTACAAATATTTATGATATTAAAAAATATTTGCCTTTTTGTAATTAAATTGTAAACAGAAGCATTATTAGTTACATATTGTAGCTATCCATGTAGCAATCCATGTAATATGGAAAATCAGTAATAGAAAAAAGTAACATACATGAATTTTATTGACTATAAGGAAAACATGATGATTGACATAAAATGTAAAATGTGTTTCTATTCTACACTCTATAATAGGATTAGTGTGGCATAGTAGTGGCACTACAAAGCTTTATGCCCTTTGCTCTTGATCTACAATTGCAAAGTCATGAATACTGCATAATACTATATACATATAAATAGGTAGTACAGCTATAACATATTTATTCATTATAAGCTATGATGCATAAAGGAATGAGAATAGGACGTGACAATTGCATTACATCCTTCCTTCCTCCCTTACCTAATAAAATACATTTGCCATTATCGTTTGCATTATACAGTTTTAATCCATATACTTACTTATATCCATTTATTTATATCCCTACTAAACTAACTGTAATCAAATGGGATTTAGCATTTATTAGTAAATTCCGTTGCATCATTGTCAAATACAATTACCAAAATAAATGCAGTAAATACACTGTATCTAATATTGTTTCTATTGTATTATTGTGTTGTTTCAGTAGATAGCGAATTGGCTGAATATTTGCATTTTTGCATTGCTATAACTCATCTGATTTCACATTGAATTTGCAATTCGCTGCATTAAGACTCACTCGTTATCTACACAATTCAACAATCTAGCAGTATAAAATCCTTTATCTATAGATAAAGGATTTTACACTGCTAGATGCTATTTAATACAAAAGCTAATTCTGCTGTGGCAATACAATACAAACTACAAACAAATGTACACCTTATATAGCATCATAATTGTACTAGCAGTATATTTATATGAATTACATAAAATAATTGTTAATTATTCAATTTCCGGCTATTTTACACATCAAAATATCCCCACCTTAAATAGCTACCTTATGTACGTAGTAGGAGATTCATTTCAGCGTCAGTTTTGCTATTTGCTACACGTGCAATTATGGTTACAGAAACAAATTATATCAATAAAGTTGTATAAATTGTCCGTATCTATGAAATATCTCTTATAACAATTAAAGGGCAGATACGTTGTTAGAGAATTACGTAGTGATGCCTATTTATGTATGTTTCGATTATAATAGAAATATATCGTTAATTACATCCCATTATTCGTGTGAGATACATCAAAGCAATCTTTGTCTGTAATTCACTATTATGGGCCACTAGACCAGAAAACTCAGTTCATCTCTTCATTTTGGCATGCAACTATAGGTATACCTTCAATATAATTAGCAATATGATTTGTAGTTAATTGTACAGGCAGACTATAAATACTCTTCTTATAAAGTAAAGTACAATATTTGTTATGCATTTTACTGAAAGGGAAACTTTGTGTATTTTTACACCGCCGTTGACATTTGATACAATTTCACCTGTCCATAAACCGTATCGCTTGTAGTATTTGTATTTAGATTGCTTGTACCATAATACACTACAGTAGAATAACACAACAACAATATATTTCAAACAAAACTCACTCACCCAGCAGTACAGAACGAAACAACAAACAACCTCATGGTTCATTTATTTCATTTGTCTTAATACGTTAATTGCACTTTGCAGGGATAGCGTACATTGTACATAAAAAGTATTAAGCATATAGGATACACCTGTTACTTGAATGTAAACATGAATGATGAAGTAAGCAGACAGAGATAGAGAACAGCCGGATGAGACAAGATGCATTAAACTGTATTATTATTATTAGTATTCTGAAGTCATCAATCAATTCATGTATTCGACCGACATTGCACATCTATCATATTAATATTGTAGCTACCTACCTAATACGTGCCCACATCCTTATCCTATGTAAGTACATGCATGCATATGCTAAAGTAAGAGTAGCAGAAGCAAAACATCCTTTAAAACAATACACCTATTACTATTTATTAGTATTTGCCAAAACGTTGGCTCATACTAAGAGTCTAATCTTTGCTCTACATTTCTCATACTTTCATCCTTTAACTCACAGTCGTGAATGTTGAGCCGTCACGTCAAGAGCATTTCCCTACTCATTGCCTGGTGTGTTGTCTACTGTCTACTCTAATGTTTTTATTATGATGTGCTTCAAGCTAAACAATTCATTTCAGTCCATTAGACATTAAAGAACAACAAATGCCAATTATAATATTACAATTAATCTACCGCTAATGAAAATGAAAAGTAAAGTTTGAAAGGATTTATCCGATTTATGATCACCGTACAGATTATAATAAATTGAGTACACAGGCAGTAGGCACAATAAAGTGCATTTGGGTACGAAGTATAAACTTATGAATGAATTATTCATCAATGTTGGTATTTCTTATTATATTTATGTAGATAGGAGATAGATACTGACTTCTGACTTGACTTGCCTAACTGCATTGCTCTACTTCTACTTACTAATATTGTATTTTCTTCTGTGAGTTCATTATTTGAATTCATAACGAAATTTTGCTTAATGCATCCCTTGTTGTGGACTTACTTACATACATGCATTCGTTTTTTACTTTGTATTCCTCTGTACGTGAATTGAATCGAATTAAATTGGCAATTCAGTTCTGTCTGAAAGGATAATCGCAATAAGTTTATATACTATAGGTTGGTGCAAGAAGCACAGACGAAAACGATAAGAAAATTATTTTTTAAACCAATGGGAAAGCTGCCAAAATATTTCTTTCTAAAGCAAATCTGCTTGTTGCTATGCATAAGAGTAAAAATTGCAAAGTTGCGAAATTCCATTCTATTAGTAAATGAGCTAAAATGAAATGAGGAACTGAAAAATATCCATGCACGATAATTAATATTATTATGTGATCACTAGTTTTTAGTTTTAGTTTTTTCATTCCAAATATTCCGAAATGTTTGCTAAATAACTTGCAAACAAGATGTCAATGGACATATTGCGGTGTGAGGTGGCCTCTCCTGACTTGGCCTGTCATGTATTTAACATAATTGTTGTAAAAATCCCATTAAGATGTGTAAAGCTTGCACGTGTTACATATGTTGTATATGTACAAGGGTGTAAATAGAGAATATAACTATAATAATGCTAAGAAACTGGAAAGTCGAATTGAATTGCAACAAAAACAAAGTTGCGAAGACATCGACAGGCAGACAGACAAGAAGAGATTTTATTTGAAAGACAGAACACGATGATAGTCAAAGTATTTATTAAAAAATGTGCTACCTTAGCTTTAGCTACCTAGTGGCTACCTACTTATCCTACTATAGATTGCAAAGGATGATAATATGAAAATGTTCCTGTCAAAAACATCAAATTGACAATTCATAGTGTGACAATGGCAGTCAACTGAAATAATGAGTAATCGGCAAGAAATGGGACAAAAGAAAAACTTTGCAAGATGTGCAGGGCAATAAAACCCTACTAGAACATTGGCAATCCAAATCAAAATAATAAGAGTAGTATTTATTGTATTATTCGTATCGTTCCATTTCTTTTATAGAAAAGTGAAGAAGTATATTATTATGCTATGGTATAACACTTTTCCCTGAGTTGCACAGTACAATCTTTTTTGTCTAATGAAATGGCGTTCGTATATTATAGATTTACCTATAGTACCTTATATTTATCCTTTCAGATTATTAGCTGATTGTGAACGTGAACTGAAAATGATAGACACTCGACTTCAAACTGACTGATTGTTTGTTGTGTTCGTCTCTTCTGATGTTTTCTATGACAGAAAGACAGAAGAGAACTGATACGAATATAATAGGATAAATCTTTATAGACCTACAAAAGAGTTAACTTGCCGTAATGTGTAATATTAGTAAATCAAATTAGAGCTATTGAAAGGCTTACAAACCCCAGAAATTGTTCTTTTTTGGTTTGTTGTATTGCTTACCCATTATTATTAAATGTTTTTCTTACAGGCATATATTTTCTAAATTACAAAACCTTGCTAGATGATAAATGAATTAAGAATACCATTGTAGAATATTTTCATTATGTTAATTCAATATTGAAGCATTATTTTCGCGTAATTTTGTTTATTAATTTCTATTTGTTTATCTTTAGGTATTACTTATACAAGTACATATACATTGGACAAGTACATGTAGTATTTATTACGTATGTCTTAATTGCATATCTGTTTTATCTTAGAAGACTCGTGGTAAAATGTAGTGCAGTGTAATTTGTAGGAGTACTTACTTATTTTGCTGATTATGCTAGGTATATTTGTGTAGTGAATTAATATTAATGGAGGAAATAAAAATGTATTGTTAAGTAAACAGCCTTATCTTCTATTTGTACCTACTTTATAATTATTACCTGTCTTATTACCTGGTTTCAGTATTGTAGCTTATTCCCACAATGGAATACATACTAACTGTAATCATATATTGCAAAATTGGTTGTACCCCACTTGGTTATCTCTATCTTCCTTACTGGAATTTTAAGAGGATTTCCGCGTGTAAATTTTTATCGATTATTAATAGGGGTTTTAATTATATACAGCATACCGATTAGATAGAAATGATAATTCCACGCTCCTCATTAATTACTATGTAGCTATAGTTATGCACATACATACTATAATCCCATTTACATGAAAGTTTCAAATATAGATGAGTAATGAAATCCAACCACTGAGGCACCTTTTCTTCAAGTTTAAAAATATCTCACTAGAAAAAACATTTTTAAATGCAGACGCTGTAGAACAAATTTTTTTTGTTGCCAATGATATTTCATTTGGCATATAATTTTAGCATCTGTACGGACTCAGATACTATTATTATTACAATTATTTATTCAAAGCTCTCTGTATGGCAGTTTGTATCTGATTTATTATTTATTGTCATGTCTACAATTAATGGCTCCATAGAATTTGTCATATTATTATATTGGAATTGTCTCCAACAAAAAGAATTGATAATTTCATGGTTACCGTAGTAGGACAAGTTGTCACTCACATTCACATTTACGCACATCAGACATCACAGTCTTAGTCAATGTTAAGTATCGACACATCTTTTTCCTTCATGTCCTGGCAATAAAGTGACTTTGCACAAGAGTATCACAAAGGCTTCAATTGGACCAACGCTTTGATGATGAAATGATAATATCATCAAAATATCTCAGATGATTAAATAATGACATCAGTATTATACACGTACACACTATGCATTTAGAAACCAAGTGTACAATAGGATTGTATTACCTTCCTAAACTACTTTTAGTAATGACTCTTGTAATAAATAATAAATACCTACGTACTCATTCAAGAACAAAGCATAATTACATAGAATTCAGTTGGCTCTTCTTTTGTAATGATTATCATAATAATTTCTTAAGATCTCTTATGTCGTAGGTATGTAATGTAAGTAAGTATGTAAGTAATACTAATCAATCATGTCAAAGAGGAAACGAGGTAAAGGTAAGGATGACTTCATGTTTTGTAGACATGATACATACGAGTAAATAAACTGTGAATGGACGTTTAAGGAACAGGCAAAAATTTGCTGATGTGATGTGATGCGATGTAGGTACTTATCTGAAGTTTAATTTATAGTATATGTAGATTTAATAGGCTTCCATCTTCCATCTGATGATATTTATAATCAAAGGCGATGAAAAACAATGTATATGTTTAGTTTTACAATAGAGACGTGATAGAAGGGTAAGATGAGCTGAGAACGGAGGAATAATAATGTTACAGACAATTTCAACAATACTTAGATACCATAGTCGAACGATCTACGAAGAAATCATGACTAATGTGACATTCAGAATTCAAAAGTTAATGGCTTATATGCTAATAAGGTACCTAACAGAACACTACTACTAGTACACATGTATATTACATACATTGTTCCATTCATCCCAACAATTTTCCATTCCATGTATCTACGATTATGGTACAAAAGGATTTTTAATCATACACTACACTACTTGACACAAAAATAGAACCATTGATAGATACTACGAAGATACCTACTCATAATATTTTACAAAGAGTTCAAAAGATGCTAATATATATGTATTATGTTTAGATATGTACTAATAGATACTAGAATTCTTCATACAATGCAATGTCCAGGCCCATGAAATATAAGACACGTTTGTGGTAGTCAGTAATTAATTAGCGGGATGATAATGACTAAATTAACACTTGCATATTAATTTTGTAGTAATACAGATACAAGGTATGGGTAGTACTTAGGGCACTTTATTGTTACATTATATGGCGATGAATGCCATTACTTGTTCTAAGCTCGTGTACGAAGGTGGTACAAAGAGCATTAATAAATTATTTAAATTTTGGGTGCTTAGTTACTTACATAATAATTTAGCAGATAGTATTAGTATGCACTCTACACTCATACTTAATTTTATGTTGCTACTCTTATGAACAAAAAAATTACAGCCATTAATTGCATTAAGTTTCACTTTCTGAAATCCGGCTTATAATTTAAAACTTAATAGAGACATGACATTGATTAATAATCCATTCGAATTACGCCAAGGACGATATTATAATTAACTAAATTTAAATTCAGTAGTGTGGAGATTCCGGAATACATTATTATTAGAGATTGTTGTCTTTTTGGAATTTCCGGAGTTAAATAACTGAACACTACATTAAGGAGAAAGGATTAAATTTGTCCAAGTGACGTGTTTGTACTTACAACGTAGGTGCACAATTTTACAAGTTTGTAATAATTATTTTAATGTTCTCATTACTCGCTGAGATTGTTCAACATTTTTATGGGCAATGCACAGCAAGACAACAAGTGTGGCTTTAGGTTATGTGTTAATCTGGTAATAAACACGCCTTTCAAGTCTAGGTACTTCTGTAATCTCTGCTAAATAGTAAAGGTCGTGTAAATGAGAGCTGCAAATTGGTGTCGGTTCCGATCAAAGTTATCGCATAATTATTCCCTTTGAATACATACAATTAAGTAACATAAGTGTTTAGTCATTGAAGATTTGCCAATTAAAAATTATTGAAAATATGCAAACTACATTAGACGAAAAACTCATATTCCGAGGACCACGGTCACGGTATATATAGTAATAGTAAAGAATGAATTCTCAATATTATTTCTAAACTAGAAATAAGTAGAATAATATGATGTTTAAATAGTTAGATATTACTTATTTGCGAATAACAGGGTTAGATTTTAAAGAGGCTACAATCAAAATACCAAATGACACAGAGGCATGGTAAGTTGATAAGTAGGAGACTGCCCACACGCACATACACACTTGTCAAGCATATTAGAAAAGTAGGTAATGGGTAATTATAAATACTATTAGATAAATGTAAATTGTAAATTGGTAATATTACAGAAGCTCAATTGGTTCTAAATGTTATCTATTTAGTAGGCGTAGAGGAGCCATATATCAAATAGCTGATCAGAATACTAAATAAATCGAAAATTTGTACTATACAAAATACCACACAATAGCTAACATATTTTCTGTATCTGGTAAGAAAACGTCTTCTCCATTCTGTGTCTTATTAAGAATTCAAGATGATATTTGCATTTTGTATCTCTCTTGTCATATTTCCTGACAACAGACTTTTTTGCTGATTGACCTACTCCAGCTCAACTAACTGTTAACTGATAAGTAAACAGGAGTAGCGAGTGAGTAAAGGATAAAAGCAAGTTCCTTCGATTTGAAGAGTCTCTTGAGAACAGTAGAGTCTAGTGGTCAATTGCAATAGTCTTATGATATCGTAGATGGTAAATACATTTAGTATTACAGGCTTTTAGATTGTTTTTGCTAGTTCTCAATTAGAGGAGAACACCTATACTAAACAGTAAAAATATGTACTGCATATTAAATGTACGTATATGTACAGTACAGGTTTTCTGTATAGGTATACGATGCAGTACAATTGTTATGGGTCTACAGATAGTCTGATCCAACTTTAGTGAAACAGTTAATAAGATTAGCCGGTCAGTTTGCAATTATTCTATTGGCAATTGGATGCAATTATGATTATGACAACTAGTAAATAAGTGAGAGTCAGTTAATAATTACCCGTTTTCTGACAGTGCCCAAAATTATTTTAACTATTATTCCATTTAAAAAACTATTTAAATATTAAGCATGCTTCTTATGCTGAGTTTGTACTTAATTAACTTCAGAATAATATTAATCAACAATTTACTAGGTTAGAGTCAATAATCGTGCAAACATACAATTGTTACAATTTTAATATTCTTAACATGCACAGAATTTCTGAGAAAATAAAATTCTTACTAAACACACAATTATCGTTTCAACAGTATGCATGCACACAGCCTTCATTAGAGTGATATGCATTTAAAATAACAAAATAAGCGTCTGAAGTCAAGTAATGAATTTTTTTATTTGCGCTTGTTAGCCAAATTACCTATACTAAGTTTTTAGCCCGCCCGAGTGTGCGAGGCTGGCTTATGTAATCGCAATGTCTGTCCGTCCGTGCGTCCGTCCGTCCGT
>JAQFYC010005861.1:0-13420 GCA_034694165.1 Tomocerus mixtus | reverse complement strand
TTTGGGCATTGCAGTTCTGCATTCAGGGCACAATTTTACCTTAACTACACATCTGTTGCAAATGATATGTCCATTGCAACATTGGTAGATTGGCGGATTTGTGACCCCAAAACATACTGGACACTCAATTAATCCCAGTATCTCCCTGGCTGGCAAACTTGCTTTGAAATTCTCCATTCTTAAAGCAGAAAATAATATTTGTACATAAAAATAGACTTTCAGTTATTTTACAAAATGGTTGTGGGACTTCTGTGCCAAAGAAGTGTAAACTTCGCTTGTGTATACTTCACTAACAGTTTTTAACTTAGTAGTCAATTCAGACAGTAAATAATAATGTTTATGTCCTTCGTCCCATTTATGTAGTGATTGAATCTTTTGCATTGCAATGTATAATATATTTGGCTCTACCAGAGGCAGAGCAGCCCTTTTCCATTGTAGCCATGAATTTACTAAGTAATTCTTAAAATAGTTTCTTTGGTTGGGTAAAACTTTCTCGAATGCACACTTAATACAAAGCAAACCTATATTTATTTATAGCACGAATATATGGATAATATTTAGGTAAGTACCTACGTATATGATTTCAAATAAAATAAACCATGGCAATAGGTGTCCAACTGTATTGGCAGGCAGTGGACGCGATTAAGTGTGTGCCCACCCCTGCAAGTATTCTCGGGCGTGGTGAGGTGCGTGTCCACCTTTGCACGCACTTATTATTGTTTTGTGGTCACAGATCAATGGGGGTGTGACCAATTTGGTCCAATTTTACATACCAAAGAATTATTGACCTCCTCTTTCGAATTCTGAAAACAGAATTAAAATAAGTTGACGCGTTCGAAAGTTAGAGTGAACACGTCCGTCCTTACTTACTTTCAGACGTCATATTATGCATTCCCATACTGTATTGTGCCGATACAGAATAATTATCCAGCTTAGAAAAATGTTTTCCGGATATTATTTCCTTACTGAACCCGAGGGTGAATACAATAAAACTACAGTTACCTCTTACTTATACAGTGCAATACATACCTTTACAATATGTAGGTACTAAAGGTAGCTTAGCTACACACTTAGAAACAAACTTTTACTGAAAATGAGACAACGTGGCTATTGTTGAGTTAAGGGACTCGACAGGGACCTAATTACGACATCGTAATTAGGACAGGTAAGAGGTACTTTACCTAAGTATAGTATATGCATATAGTAGTATGTGCAATGTGTGTGTGGGTACTTATGTCTCTACTATACTGTTGTACACAGAACATACATACACATTCAATGCACTGCACTGAGGCAACTCATTACACTTCTTATATTATATACTTGTTATATTTTATATTATTAGCAGTATAAACTTCGTTTGGAATACAAATACAATTACTTGGTGAATACATTTAGTTATATTTTGCTGCATGAATTAAAGTTGAGTTAATTGTATATTTATTTGTATTTATTCAATTTTCTATATTTACCCATAAACTCACAAACTTGGGAATTCTTGCGTGTTGTGTTATCATGAAAATCGTTATCGACTAAACTGTCTCGTCACAATATATAATATAATATGAATACAGTAGTATTTATATATTTTGCTTTATCAGCAGATATAATTATTTATTCCACACACCACTATACACTATACGCAAATATTATTTAGATTAGAATGAAGGAACACTTAACAGTAGAGAATACATAATATAGGTACACAAGTATACATAGGTACAGATAAATATATTTTATGTACACGTGGGACAGAATCCTCATCAATATTATAAAAATACTCACTGGTCCATTGTATAATATATTTTATGTAAATCCGATCCATATAAGGAATTTCTTATATCCATTAATATTATAGCTGGGTTTTTTACAAGCTAATAGTTCAGTACACAATATGAATGTATTATAATTATATTGTTCCACAATTTTGTCTATCTTTTCAATTAGTAGTCCTTATACACTTTCCTATTTACTATTCAATTATATTAACTACACATTACCAGGCGAAACTCAAAAAGTCAAAATCCAATTCACTGTAAATAACATTAGCACCCCGTAACTTTAGGATTTTCACTCTTTTATTATGTAGCGGTCACGCTACATTGTAATAATACCTTGTGTGTATGTATGTATGTATCTGAGCCCGCTTTTTCCTATTATTATTCAGCTTTCTTGAATTATGCTTTGAAAAATTGAGTACTGTGTCCCTTGAACTAGATACTGTGTTAAAATGGACTACATCGCCCCAACACCATACCCCGCCCCCTTTTCTTAAAATTCAACTCCTGATTCAACTTAATTCTGATTCAAAATGGGGTGAATGTCAACTTTTCTTACATTTTTTAGGAATAATTGTGACCGTGGCCACCCAAAATGTAACAGGTGAGAAAACTTTAATATATATGGTTACGATTTTCCCATTTCAATGTAAATAATGTCATAAAATGCATGTTTTTCACCATATAATTTGAATGATGTTTTTAATACATGTCGTTAGCTCAGTTACAGTTTGGACGACAAAGGCAAAGTGGAAATCAAAATAATAATAATAATGGACTATAAACAATTTGCACTTTTGACGGGACATCTTGTTTCAGATGTGGGGGGAATTCTTACAGCAATCATTCAGTGTGGAAGAAATCAATTATGCTGCTTCTACCAGTGCAGAATGCATTGTGTGGATCCAATGTAAATACGTCAGAGGGGATGCACCCTTTTTGCAGCAAACTTAATGTAGAACATAATGGGGGGATTCACATCGCTCTGAAAGTTGTGGTATCTCAACATAATAACATAATATGCAAATATGTTGGATAAGTACTGTACTGCATTGAGATTTCGTCTTCAGCCAATAAGAAAGTTTTCAAATATTTTGTGGGCATTGCGATATGACATGTGTCAGAGCGATAGGGATGTGAATCCCCTATTATCTTCATTGTAGATGAATTAATAAATGTACATTATTAATGTGCGGGAAGAAAGGAACTAGTATACTTAATTGAAAATAAAATATTTACACTTGAGAAAACATTTTAAAAGTTTGCAACTGTTTACTTCATTAGCATTACTTACAAAGTAACAATTTTGTATTTTTTGACACACTTACGCTGATACTCTTCATATTAATTTCGAGTCACAGGAGTTTAACCACTCAATCCTGCGACACTGTATTATTTTATTATTTATTTTATTTACACTGTGTAACTGAATTACAAATTCTTCTGCTTTCTGTACTTGTTCACTGCATTGTAGGGTGTGTACGGGACTCTTTAGACAATCTGTAAAACAAAATGTAAAATTATAATTTAATTGTCGATTGAGATGGTTTGAACAAAATCTTTGTTATCCCCTGTAATCACCTTTTTATATTTTATGATTGCACTCTCATCTCTATGTGAGAACATCGACGTCATTTCGTTACCATTGAACATTCGCACTATCTTGAACTGGACACATCCAAGTCTTATCTTATGGACGAGTTTGTTTCCTACGATGGTTATTACAGACTGAAAGAGAAGAACACACCATTTAATTTAGAGAATAATTTCTTTTTCGTAAACTATTTCGGTAATTTACTACAATTAGACAGCTACGCGGTCAATGATCTAGCGACTTCTTAACGCCGACACTAATGTGTCATCTCATCTCGGCGTCACAGTTATCTTACTATGACTCTGACAAAACACTGGGTATGTGACAAAAATTGGAATACAAAAACGCAATTGTACTAATTGTAACATTTCTGCAGAGGAGGAAAGCGAACGATAACTGTATGGTGCAACTTTCATCACACGATGCTTGTCAGTAGTCACATAGTCACATCTACATCCAGAATACCTAAACTGCTCGTAAATATCAAAGTATCTACTTACTTTGTATTGTCGACCACCAATTACTTCATTGAACTCCACACCAAGGGTAAAAGTGATCTCGGAAGTTGAGTTAATAGAGTTGCCCGGTTTCTGAGTCCAATTTCCATTGCCGTTGTCCACCCAACTCATAATTGGTTGGTTGAAAGAACGGAGAAGTATTTGTACCCAAAAGTCTATTGTGGTATGTACACATACAAATAAAATTATATTTACAATCGTTTCAATTATTAAATTAGCAGATATCTTTATATATCACATTGCAAAAACGAGAATGCAAAGCAGGTGGGAAATATTTTCAGGGTCGTTGCCAATTGAGGACGGGGTATCCCTATTAAAATAAATTAGCAAACGGATTTTCTAACAACATTTTATTTACAAACTAACATTTATAATCCTCAAATGTTGATAATTAATAAATGGTAAATGATTGGTAAATGTATATCGAAATCGCCATCGCCAACTCTTTCTTGAATGATTGTTTGGCTTGCTAAATTAGCCTAGGTATCATTTGGTACCTGTATAATAATGTATGCAATTATATACATATACACATTAGTACATAATTACGATGGCCATTAAGCTGAAAGAACAGATAACATAGCTCATATTTAGCTAGGGCTACTAAGGTAGACTATCCAAGATTACAATCAAAATATTTAATTGGATTGAGAATTTTTTTAGGTTATAAGAACTAATTATTTCTATTTTTACATTCCCTATAAATTACGCGACTGTCCTGTTTGATTTTTTGTTGTGCGGTATAAATTATCCTAATAATAATTAGATTAGCTTTCATTATAGCCTAGTGGTGAATTTTGAAAACGTCAAAAAAAATTTTAATTACAAACAAAATCTGTCGGGCAATTTCCACAAAATAAATACTGATAGCATACTATACTATATAATTAATAAACGCTACTCGATACCCTAAGCAAACTAACCGAGTATCGTAATATTAAAAATAACCTCATAGTCTAATTTTCCATAGGGGGCTCATTATATGAAATAAAAGGTTATTTCAGGGTTGGGATGTCGAATTTAATTGACTATCCTGTTACATCATATAATTGTCATTTTTTTGAATTATCAACAGCCTCGCTTCAATTACTTACCGCATTTTTGCAATACTTCATATTGCATTAAGTCCACCACCATCTCATAAGTTCCAGTGACAGATGACACATTCACGGCCGTGCTGGAGCTGTGAGCTAAAAATGTAAGATATCATAAATTAATATTGCAGACAATAATAATATGAAATGACTTGATAGTACAATTTTCTCATTATTTGCAAATACTAAAATTAATCCTGAAGGTATATATGCAAATTAGGTAGCTATATGCATCTTATTATAGCAGTCACCAATACCAATATCCAAACAACCATTTGACCAACAACTGAATGAATACTAATCATTAAAATATTGCATTAAAAAGGGCTATAAAACATACTGTTCTTATAACAAAATTAAATTAATATTTAATTTTAATTGCAACTTTTAAATATCGAGGCATTCCATCCTTAATTACCTACAGCCTTTTACAATGCGTTAAATACTTCCAAAATTGATGTTACTATTTTTCCTATATTATTGTGTATTTACGAAATTAAAAGGTGCCAAACCTTCATCATATTTCCTTTTGGTTGACTCCCGTGAAATTAGATATGTTCTTATCATCTTTAACTGGTTTATGGGGATTTCGACAGCTACTTGTCCAATTTGTCGAATAAAGACAATAATTCCCCACTCCGTTGTTCCTTTGGTGCTTTTATTAAATAGGTGCAGCGTATCCAAAGGAGCGGTCAAATAATTATCATTTTTATCCATTTCGTCAATGCTAATTACTGGTCCTTGCCATGTCCAGTCCAAATTCTGTAGCAAATGGGTATTTCATAATATGAAATGTCTTAAAAATCATAATAGCGACCCAAGACAAAAGCAATAAATTATTAAATTACTTTTTCAGGATTTAGAAGCTTCAGCTGAACTGAATATTTGCTGGAAATAGTAACTGGAGCAGCTATGACACATTTCCATGACACGTGAGCGGTGTCCGCCTTTTTATCCAGTTCACTGACGATGAAGAAATGTTCGTTGTAAACGGAGAATGTAATTGGCTGCCATTTCTGGGGTCCCGTGGTATTTTGGTCTCTTTCCATTTCTTGAACTATTTTCGCTTGACAACTGTCAACAACTTCCATCTTGTGCTCATTTTTCATGTGGGCCGAAATTTCATGTTTGGCAATTGCTTTGGTACAGCCAAACAAGCTTCGAAGTCCAAAAATTTTGCAGAATTTTCTTGGGCTTAATGAAAAAATAAAATAAACCATTGCAGAACTGATGTAATCAAATTGTTAAACAAAAGTGTGGTACAGCGACCAGCGAGACCAACTGAGACTGAGATAGAACCTGTACAGTTTATCCATTTGGTAGGCAATTATGATTACTAGAAATTACATTTTATAAAAATTCTCCTTTATATCCCCCAGTAAAAACCTGGAGATTCTTAATATGCCAACCAGTTGTATTTTCGTTCCGGCACCCGAAATTTGGATTGAAAAAGCGATTCAGTCCCCTTTAATTTCTGGTTTTCTACATACCTACACACTATTGTATTTGTGACCCAAATTGAACCATGAGAAAACTTGACCTAGTTCATTAGACCACCAAATAAATAATATACTTTCAACTTCTGCAATGGATTTTAAACAATTAAACCATTATGGAGTAATCAACAATCAAAGAGATGAATAGGCGGACAGAAAGTACTTTGTTAAGGATTTGTATAATTATAATTATAGATGTGAAATAATAGGTTGGAGTGCACCAAAGGGTCCCCAGAGAAAATTATTAGTGGTGACCCCCAAATGTTTTATCAGATATGTATCAGTCATGACCTCAGGGTCACTTTTGGTGGGGGGTGCCTCCCCAAAACACTAAACTAAACAAACATTCTAGTTAGTTTCAAAATAATTAGGTTAGGTTAGGCCTGCACAAAATTGGGCCCCCCAAAATTCCATTTTACCCTGAGGTCTTGACTGATACATATCTGATAAAACATTTGGGGGTCGCCACAAATAATAGGTTACGTGCAATTTAATTTAAACTATACCTGTATTCACAGTCAGGAGTGTGTTTCTCTATGTCCTTCTGATATCCCTTGACCTTGCATCCGTGCTTAGCATTTGGGCATTCCACTTGAGCGATATTTTCCGTCAACTTTTCGGCCACTAAATTTCGAATACGAACTTCGGGCATTGCAGTTCTGCATTCGGGGCACAATGTTACTTCACCTATACATCCGTTGCAAATTATATGTCCATTGTGACATTGGTAGATTGGCGGATATGTGACTTCACGACAAACTGGACACTCAATTAAGTCCAGTATCTCTCTGGCAGGCAAACTTTCTTTGAAATTCTCCATTCTTAAAACAGAAAACTATATTTGCACATAAAAAATAGATTTTCAGCTGTTTAATGTTTAACACAATGGCTATGGGATTCTTTTTATTCTTCTCTGCAAAACAATTTAAACTGAAATATTTTTTACTAATACTTAAGTAGAGGGACATAAATGCAAGTAAATGGAGCCACAAAATTCGATTACTTCGCTAACAGTTTAGTTTTAACTTGCTAAGTAGAACAATGTCAAAATTGTAAACAATGACTAAGCTATAATATTGTTATCTCGTTCCATCAGCCAGACCTTTTTCAATTGTCGCGCTTTACAAAGTATAATTCTTCAAATAGTTTCTTTAGTTACGTAGGTATGCCCCAACGCATATTTGCTATAGTACGTGTATATATGGGTAATATTTAGGTATTAAACCTACGTATCCCAAGGCCAAGGGCCGAGCGCTTGAATATAAATAGTTAGCTATTACAGTGCGCAGTGCAGTACCTAGTACCTAAACAGTAAACCTTTGATCTTTACTAACTATGCATTTGCAAAATTGGCTACGCCATTTTAACATTATTTAGATAGGGTAATTGGCAAAACTTATGGCAGAAAATATATGGTACCTGCCGCAATGTGCAATGCAATGCAATGATGCAACGTGTTTATTTTTGAATTTGGTGACGAGACGTAACATAAACTCTGTTTTCTTGGTTTTAGTTATACACTATTTTCAGAAAAACAAAAGACTATCCACCTGTCTAGAAAATTCAATGGAACAATTTTTAAAAGGCAAAACTGCAAAGAAATTAAAGAAAAGGGCACAACACTGGAGTCGGGTTCAATTATAATTATAAATACGTAGACAATTTTATTTCACATCTTTCAGATAAAGAGAACCACCAAGCTAAACGATACAAAAACACCTTTTTTGTGACACGAGCAAAGCGTTAAGTAAATCGTTAATGTTAATCATGTAATTAAATTATAATAACATCAATAATGAAATTCAAAGGAAGAAAACTAAACTAAATATGACCGTTTTATATATTTCTACGGAGTACTGTTGTTAGAAACGTGAATTTTGTTTAAAGGGAAACTAAAATGATGAAGATGGGAGATCAAGTGGATCAGATTCTTCTTGGTTGACAATAATTATTTCTTGCTTACTGGGCGTAAGACTGTTAACGAACGGCAATCTGTAAAACAAAATTACAATTTACATCTGGAGCGAGATGGCTTTTACAAAATTATTGTTTCCCTTCTACTCACCTTTTTATATTTTCTGATTGTATTCTCTCCAACAGGTAGAAACGTCGACGTCATTTCGTTACCATTGAACTCTCGCACTATCTGGAACTCGAAACATCCAAATCTTGTCTTATGGATGAGTTTGTTTCCTCCTTCGATGGTTATCAAAGACTGAAAGAGGAAAACACAACGTTTAGAAAATAATTTCTTTTTCTTAAGATATTTCGGTAGTTTACTATTAGACAGCGACGCCGTCATGATCTAGAAACATTTTAACGCCGTCACTGAGGCATAATTTCGGTGTTAAACTTATTTTGTGTACATTACGACTCTGACAAGACACTGGGTGTGTATGTGACAACAATTGGGACACAACAACCTAATTGTAACATTTCTGCAGAGGACGCAAGCAAAAAATAACTGAAGGGTGTCAGTAGTCAGTCACCATTATCTACACCCCGAATACCTAAACTTCTCGTAAATATCAAAATGTCTACTTACTTTGAATTGCACTCCGTCAATTATATCATCAGACTCCACGCCAAGGGTAAAAGTGATCTCGGAAGTTGAGTTAATATAGTTGCCCGCTTTCTGAGTCCAATTTCCATTGCCGTTGTCCACCCAAGTCATAATGGGTTTGGCATGGGAAAGGAGAAGTCTTTTTTTCCCTCTGCCTAGTGTGGTATGGACACAAACAAATAAGTTCATTTTTACAATCGTTTCAGTTATTAAAATAGACAGCTATATTATATTTATATCACATGAAAAAACGTCACGCAAAAACAAGTATGCAATGCAGTTGGGAAATATATTCCGTGTCGTCTGCAATTGGGGGCGGGGTATCCCTATTAAAATAAATTAGCAAACGGATTTTCTAACAACATTTTATTTATAAAGTAACATATTTAGTCCTCAAATAAATAAATCAAAAATCTCCGATTGATAATTGTAGATCAAAATGGCAAACTCTTTCTTGAATGATTGCTCGGCTTGCTAAGGAGGTCATGTATAAATGTGTGCAATTATGTTCATATTCGTACATAATTACGATGGCCATTAAGCTGAAAGAACAGATGTCATAGCTCATATTTAGTTAAGACTAAAGCAGTCTGTCCATGGTTTACAGAACAAAATAATTGGATTGCGTGTTTTTTTAGGCTATAAAAATTAAGTGATTATCTTTATTTTTAACATAATTGTAAATTACCTGAGCTGTCCTGCTTGACTTTTTTTGTGTGGTGTAAATTATCATAATAATAATTAGATTATCTTTCATTGTAGCCTGTGAATTTTGAAAAAGCCAAAAATATATTTAATTACGAGCAGAATCTGTCGTTCCACAAAATAAATACTGATACACTACTCTATATAAAAAAATACTACTCTATACCCTTAACGTACAAATAGTGGTATGTTTATTTCAGGGTTGGGAGTGGGATACCGAATTTACTAATCTGTTACACCATACTATTTAAAAAATGAATTATCAACAGCCTCGCCTCAATTACTAACCGCATCTGTTCAATTCTTCATCATACTTTGCGTCCATGTCCATCATCCGATAAGTTCCAGCAATAGATGACATGTTCATGGCCGTGCTGGAGCTTTGAGCTTAAAAATTTAAGAAGTCATTAATTAATACAATAATAATGAAAGAACTTGATATTTGTATTATCTACATTATTCTCATTATTCGCAAATACTAAAATTAATCCTGAAGGTATATATTCAAATTAGGAGGTAGCTATGTGTACATTGCATTGTTATAAGAGTCACCAATATCCAAACTTTCCATTTGACCAACAAGCGAATGTGGATGCGGGAATGCATACTAATCAATAAAATATTACCGGCCGGCACACTACTATATGTCAATTTTCTGCTCTTATAATGAGAAACAAAATTAACCGATTTGATTTTGAAATGCAATTTTATAAATACCGAGGCATTTTTACTCCATCCTGGATTACCAAGCTTTTTCTAATATGTAAAATACCAATTTCCAGAATTTATACTATTTTTCCCATTGTTTATTTACTAAATTAAAAGGTGCCGAACCTTCAGCATATTTCCTTTTGGTTGACTCCCGTGAAATTAGGAATGTTCTCATCATTTTTAACTGGTTAATAGGGATTTCGGGTTCAACTTGTCCAACTTGTCGAATAACGACAATAATTCCCCATTCTGTAGTAGTTCCTTTGGTACTTTGGTCAAACAGGTACAGGGTATCCAAAGGAGCGGTCAAATAACTGGCATCTTTGTCCATTATGTCAATGCTAATTACTGGTCCCTTCCAAGTCCACTCCAAATCCTATAGCAAATGGGTAATTCTTAATGTGAAATTTCTTAAAAATTATAATAGCAAGCCAATACGCAAAAACAATAAATTAATACATTACTTTTCTTGCGGGATTTAAAAGCTTCAGCTGAACTGAAAATTTCCTGGAAGTAGTAACTGGAGCACAGTGGCGGAACTATAAATTTCGGGCCCCAAAGCAAGATTTAGTTCTGGGCCCCTATGGTGCAATAATGAGACAAGGCCGGACGCAGGAAAAAATTTCGGGAGGGGCTTAAAACATGAAAAACTCGCGCGCAGCGCGAAATTTTTTAACCATTTCTTGTTCATTTTTGCTAAATTTCACTAGAATTTAATATAGAATAAGAATAATTTTCACGCTAGATTTTATCTCCAAAATACAGCGCGGTGCGCCAAATTTTTGGTGTTTTGAGGCGAGATAATGAGTTAAAACATACATATTTAACTAAATGGCGCACAGTGCAAAATTTTTTGCCATGTTTGGTAATTTTTGTCCAATTTTACAATAGGAGGCTGATTTTATTCCCAAATTACAGCTTGGTGCGCTAAAGTTTTGTCGTTTTGTCGGTCCTAAAACATACATATTTAACAAAATTGCGCGAAGCGCAAAATTTTTTGTTAATTTTTTCTTCATTTTTGCCCATAATATATAATGTACGCCGAAAATTTCGGGAGGGGCTAGGCCCCCCCCCCTCTGGGTCCGACCTTGTATGAGATGCAATAAGTGTATTTGCCTGCTGCAATATAGTGCAGTCAGAATAAAGTGTTAACCCAGACACTTTATTTTGACTGCACTATATTGCAACAGGCAAACACACTTATACACAAATAAACTTAGGGCCCGGGTCTTGGATAAAAAGTTTGAAATCAGTCAAACGTAATGACACATTAAATAGAACATTAAGATACTATTTTACCATTTTTTGGCCACTATTTAACTAATTATTTTTAAGTTTTTAGACACTCACTATCCGCCCTATCGTCATTACGTTTGACAGATTTCAAATTTTTTATCCCAGGCCAGGGCCCCTCAGAGCCCTTCGGGCCCTGAGGCCCCAAAGCGTTGCTTTGGCTGCTTCCCCTATAGTTCCGCCACTGCTGGAGCAGCTATGACACATTTCCATGAAACGTGACCGGTGTTCGCCTTTTTATCCAGTTCACTGACGATGAAGAAATGTTCGTTGAAAACCGAGAATGTAATCGGTATCCATTTCTGGAGTCCAGGAGGGGTGCGCATATCCATTTCTTGAACTGTTTTCGCTTGACTGCCTTCAACAACGTCCATCATGTGCTCATTTTTCATATGGGCCGAAATTTCATGTTTGGTAATTGCTTTGGTACAGCCAAACATGCTTGTAAATCCAAAAATTTTGCAGAATTTCCTTGGGCTTAATGAAAAAAGTAAAATAAACCGTTGCAGAATGGATGTAACCAAATTGTTAAACAAAAGTGTGGTACAGCGAGACCAGCTTGTTTAAATGTATTATTGAATTATGGAAATGGAATTAAAGAAAGATTTAGCTGTTAAAGTACTATTAACATTTTCAGTTGAATCTCACAATTCCCCAATCTATTTGGGGTACTGTGAGACACATACAGACCTCCGTGTGTTTACTGCAAACAGAATTGAAAAATATTAAATATTGGTTTGTTAAAAATGTATTTTTATCGGTTTTAGTGGAATCTCAGTGTCCCAGTGGAAGTGGCCAACCAGCGGGCCTATGAGGGGGGATTTATGCCATAATTCTAACTTTTCTCGATCTTCAACAATATTGAAGGTGGAAGGAAGTCAGCATTTATGACTCACATTCCCCCTCATAGGCCCGATGGTGGGTCATTATGCGAAACCTCAACTCAACCATCATGAGGTAGTCATATTGTTGCACGGACGGACAAAAAGCATTTTATGTTATAATAAGGATTATTATAATTATAGATGTTTAAATAATAGATTACGTGCAATTTAAGTTATACTGTACCTGTAATCACAGTCAGGGGTGTGTTTCTCTATGTCCTTCTGATACCCCTTGACCTTGCATCCGTGCTTAGCATTTGGGCATTCGATTTGCAGAATATTTTCCGTCAATTTTTCGGCTACTAAACTCCGAGTACGAACTTGCGGCATTGCAGTTCGGCATTCAGGGCACAATGTTACCTCACCTATACATTTGTTGCAAATTATATGCCCATTGTGACATTGGTAGATTGGCGGATATGTGACCTCAAAACAAACTGGACACTCAATTAATTCCAGTATTTCCTTGGCAGGCAAACTTTCTTTGAAATTCGCCATTCTTAAAGCAGAAAAGAAAATAATTTTGCACATATAAAATAGTTATCAGCTGTGTAACACAATGGCTATGGGGATTTAATATTCGTCTGTGCAAAAACACTTAAAATAGTTTTTACTAATATTCAATTTGAGGAACACAAAGTAAATGGAGCCACAAAATTCGACTACGTAGCTAACAGTTTAATTTAACTTGCCAGAACAATTGTCAAATTGTTAAGGAGGACTCAATGGTTAGAATATGAATCAGACGGACGCGCGCTTGATTCGCATCTGTTCATATTGAACG